>CALNHX010012829.1:0-22096 GCA_940337035.1 Agriotes lineatus
TTT
Source organism: Agriotes lineatus (assembly GCA_940337035.1). NCBI lineage: Eukaryota > Metazoa > Arthropoda > Insecta > Coleoptera > Elateridae > Agriotes > Agriotes lineatus. Next base: position 4 of record CALNHX010012829.1, read on the forward strand.
ATAGAAGTAAGCCATTGATTATACTTAAACTATATATTAGAAGGATGATACTACAAAATACTAAAAATATTTATTAAAACAACCGACCAAATACGCAACGTTCCAAATAATATTTAAACGCCTGGAAACATACCTAACAGAAATGTCTCTAGAGAGAAAACGCGAGCAAAATCGGTTGCAATTTAATTAACGCCAACTTAAAAATGAATAAAAGAGAACCTGAAAAACCAGATTACTCTGGGACCCAATCCTCTAGTTTCTCATTACATGACCTTTGGTTGAGCAAAACTCAGAAAATGACAGGTCTGCTGGGTTTTATGTCGCGTTAAAAACGATTACGGTGTTTGTATTTTCTAATTTACTTAGCGAAGCTATTTTATCTCTATGCAGGAATTGTGTTGGGCCATCTTGCAATTTGCCAAAAATTTAACAACATTAACTGAATGCAATGTTGTAACATTTGGCTCCGCATTATTGTTACGAAATTTAGTTTTTTGTTTTACTGTAAATATATTGTTAAGGCGTGCTTAATTATTAATTTAAAAAATGTTTGAAATAATATCAAATAACAATATGTATTTCCACGCTTTTCTTCAATTTATATACAAAACAATGAATTTATTTGTATATGTTGTAGACAATCAATGGTTTAGAATTAAATACAAGACAAACAAGATTTCAGACATCAAGTTATACATTTAAATTTAGTCTTTACATAAAGAAGTTACATTTTATGTTGTTTTGAAGTTGTGCACGTTTTTATAGGACGAAATACAAAAATGCACGTCCTTAAGTCTGTTTAAAATTGATCGCTCACCTGCCCTATTAAAATTCATCCCGGAGTCCAAAAGCAATATGCACTCCAGCATTTTAATTCGGTCACGCTGCTGCAATTGAACACAATGAAAAAAATAATGACCTTCTCGCACGCGAAGTTCCGACCATACTGCACCGCTTCTGTGTTACAAAGTTTCTCTTTAAGTGTAGTCCTATTGAAATTTTAAAGGAAATGTGGGACATTTTTTCTTTACATATTTAGAAAGTTAGGGAATATGCGCGCACTCAGATTTACAATTGAAGGTTTCTCTATGCAGACGTTTGGGTTTGTGGTATTCAAGCGGCAATAAATTTGGGAAATTTGTGAACATGGCACAAGTAGGTATAATTCCAACTTCAGCAAAACTGAAAAATAAACAGAAATACTCTAACTGAGAATCCACTAAAACAAAACATGTTGTTAGAGTGATGAATTTAAAGCTTATCATTAATTATTGAAAGAAATTTATTTTTTATTCGTCCAGAAACATTTGAACTGTGAATTTTGAAAGTATCAGAAAACTTTTTTAATATAACTCTAACTACACACCATTTCTTAGAATTTTAGATTTTACAAATAGACGACCCCTTTATTATGTAGAAATACTACCAATTTATTTTATTATCAACGCCATATTAGATTATAAGGCATTTGTAATAAAATGTATTATGATTCTCTGGGATTTACTTGAAAATTAGCTGAGATATTTCAAAACAAAACTTTAAACAATTCAATAACTATAACAAAGTTGCAATCTATGAATTTTCTGTAATCATCTAAACTTTCGAATAAAAAAATAGCCTCAGTGACTACTCATCACATTTATCAAGGAGATTTGGTTATGATTAAAAATACGTACCACGTATCTACAACAATTCTGGAAAGTCAAAACTAAACGAACAAAACATTTATGTAAGATTAAACTTCTTAGTAAATAAATAATCATGTGTGGATGTTTTGAAACAGGTGGGTTAATATGAATACTAGAAGTATGAGTAGTAATTTAAAATGAATTTTTTATCGATGTTTCTATTTCTATAAGTTCTAATTAATAATAATTCTCCATGATTCGCTAAATCTGTGATTTATGTCTAAAGGATCTGTTTTATTAAAAAGTGAAACTTGCAACAATGGCAGAAATAATCAAAACCCAAAGCAGTGGTTTTAAATGTTATTATTGTTGTAATTAAAATGTTATACACTTAATAAAGGAAACTGATTTGAAATTAGTTGTGCATTTTTAAACTACTGACGAGTAAAATATTTCGTATTTTAACATTTATTTATCCAACGAGCTGTAATTAGCTTGATTCTTTACTGTCTAGTATATTCTTATTCACAGTCGTCTACTTTATACAAGCAATATCTTGATATATTAGTATGGATTAACTAAAAAAAATCATTTATTTTCGCTATAACTATTGTCTAAATGTTTACTCAAGGTATTAGATCTCAAATAGTATATTATGGGACAAGTGGTTGAAATACAATTTCAACGTTGAGAGTGGGTTTTTTCAACGAGCGAAGCAAGTTGAAAAAAGTAACTCGAGACGTTGAAATGTTATCAGCCACGAGTTACATATACCTACTATTTTTTCTACGAATTTTCACTTATTTTAACAAGTTAATGCACTTTAGAAAAAAATAAACATAAGGTGACATTTCTCTTGTCACCAATTGTATGTCAAACAGTTTGAAATCTCGGTAGTCCGAGCATTTCAATCTCTAGTGGTTGAAATGCAATTTCAGCCACCGGAATCAATGTCAGAATGACTGATTTCAATGTCATGAGTAGAAAAAATATATTATATCATACTATGAATCTTAAATATATCTTATGTAACGTTGTAAACAGCTAGCAGTTTGGAAAAAGAGAAGATTTAAATTTTTTGAAGTACAAATAACCTTTAAACACTTCCGGTTTTACTTTGAATTGAAAACTAATTATTAATCGATACAGTTGTATTGTTAGTCTTAGGTAGCCTGCTACCTGACAAGTAGTCAACCGATTTTTAGGTTGTATTTCAACACAAAGGCTTTATTCTAACAACCCAACAAACTGCTACATGTAATCCAAAAGTCATTTACAAAATAGTATGGTGACTAGTTAATATTTTTTCAGGATTTTTTATGGCAAGGTACGATTTTCTGTAGATCCAAATGAAATCAATAGTATATTATACATCAAGGTTAGGAAGACGATCATTATAACCCAAGCGACTATAATAGTCTTATCTACTATTTTTGCACAGTCTCAACGCCTCAATAGCTAAAATTCTCAAATATTTTCAAAAATATTGTCAACTTTCAACCTGACAATACAGCTTTTAAAATGTGAAAATTAAAGTAGTAATGTCTGATAGTGACAACTTAGTAATTTATTAGGTACCAAGATGAAAATTATTTGTCTCCTAAAGTGGAGAAAAACAACTTCCCGACCCAAAAATAGGTCAATAATGGTGTTTTAAAACTAGTGGTGCAAAAAAATTAATTTTGCCAAGTGTAATTGGTAGAAGGCATTCAACCTTTCGTTCTGTTTTGAGAGTGAAAATATATAAACCGTTTTAAAAAAATTCTTGTCCCGTAATTTAAATATATATTTTTTCTTCATGCCTAATTTTGTTTTGGTTGGTTCCAAGCGAAAGATTAAAGGAAAATGCATTTTTGAAAATCTGCTTGTGCCATGTCTAGTGTTTAAGTGTGTATTACGGTAGTAATCTAGTGTTAATAATGTAAAAAAGAGAATATTTTGTGGTCGAATATATTCTGATTAATTATTTAATAATTATGTTTGCGTAAAATTTGACTATTGAGAATTGTAATGAAACTTGTACAAAATTACTAAAAAAATTAGTTTAACTAATGTGAATTATCTATTAACATAATGGTTTATGCTTGCTATAATATTTCTAGTTAGATTCAAAATTAATTGCTAGATTTCTAATTATACCTAATCTATTTTAAATTTAAATATGATTCTAACAAAAAATAATTGTATTGAGGATGTTCAAAATATGTTTCATAATTATTACAATTATTGAAAAACTTGATCTTTTGATCTGTATACATTAGTTAAAACACAAAAAACACAGTATATGCACATTATATTATTATTTTTTGCTACAAAAAGAAATATGATGTAATATTTTAGTGTTAAAATTTGAGACAACTGCCTTATCGTAACTGAAATAAATTATAAAATAAGAATTTATAGACGCAATGATAGAAATGGAACTGATCTGAAGATGCATTAAATAGATTTCGTTAGATCATTAGCGACTTGTTGAAAGACCCTTGAGTGCTTATCTAAAAGATGTTAAAAGGTAAACTAAATTAAATACAATTAGTAAATAATTAGCCATAAAGAAATATATTTGTCAAAACCCATTTGAAAGGTTTACAACTTAACGTTTTCTACAAATTGACACATTCTACATTTAAAGATAATTATATAGCTTGTTAACTACAAATTACAGGACTGAACCTTATTTGTAATAATTATGTTAATATGCCAACTCAGTTTTTCCTATTCTACCATAAAAGTGCAATAGCAATTTAGGAAATTATACGCTGGAATGTATTGCTTTATTTCAAATATTTCTATTTTAATAATTTTTTTACGTAATCGATATCCGCCGCTAATTTACCTACACTATGCGTGATTTCTACTACAATTTAAATAGGACGAGAGATGGCTAAATTATATCCATTGGATAAGTTTATTATATAAAATTCATATTTCGTGTGACAGCTTTAATGTGATGTAATAGAAATCAATCCACATGTGAGAAACTTGTAACGCTATGTAACAAAGTATGACAGATTAGGGCTTACTATAACAAAACAATTAAATCTTTCAGCCAAATTGCCATTAAGTGGCAATTAACATTAGAACTGTACAGTAACCATTACTTTCTAGTATCATTATTATCTCTTATTAATTTGTTCAAGAACCTGTTCCTTTTAACGAAAGCAAAAACTAGTATTCTTCTATATTAGCCTAAGAAAATAATGTTGCAAATCATTTCAATTATCAATGTATGGATTTAATTTATGCTATTAATAACATAAACAGCATAAGTTCAGTGATCAAACATGGTAATTAAATGTAGATAGCTTTGACAATTACTAATTAATACACAAATAGCGGCAATAAAATGTATATTTTATGTTTTGCAGATAATAAACTTGTCATTCAAGATCCTCTAGTATTTTCCATGAAATAAGAACGGTTCAGACGAGTTTATTCGTCATCTCTCAAGGTATAGAGTTGTAAACATAATGCTTGATTGCTTATGCAGATATTATTAAAATGTAGGCGGTCATTTACAATGTAGTGTGAGTGCAATTCCGTTTGTGATATACAGCACAGTAAGCACATGCTATTTTTAATCATTTACGATATAAACAGACTAGCAGAGCATACCTACACACGGTCTTCAATTGGAGTACTATTTTATAATGTATTTACTCCTTTTTATAGATTAGTTAATAGAAAATAGCTACTCAAGAATATGTAGGTAATCTTTACTTAAAAAAATCACAAAAATAGGTAACTACAGCATTTACAATTATTTATTTTTCTAAATTCTTTTCTTAAAAAAATCTCTCTTCATGCTCAGTTAAGGAATGTACAGTTGTATATTCATTTGGAACTTGTATAGTATAACAATAAAGTTCAATAAAATTATACGCAAATCAAGACTGCCTATTAAGGATTACATCAGCAGTAATTTCTGAGGCACCGCAAGAACAATAATTCAAATAAATTCTAGATAAAAGTTTTATGATTTTGTAATATGGCTTGAATGCTGTTCTTGTCGATAAATGATCTACTTTGTTTCATATTGCAGTTATGCTCTTCCGTGTTCTTGGAACTATTTTATGTTTACTTACTGCTTATACAAATTTATTGCTACAAACTTATCAACTTAATTTGCTCTTTCATGTATAATTCATAGCTTTCAAGGAATGTTATCATAGATGGAACTTTGTTCTCAGATCTCCAGTGTTTAATATTCCGAAATAATTAATAGAATCCGAAAAAGTACTCTTCTGTTTATTTAAAGCGAACAGTTCTACAACTTCCAGTAAAATTGCTTCTAATAAAATGAAGAAATTTATACAGATACTGCATGCAATGTGTTAAAATAATGCAGAGTAAATTTTTCTCTGAATCTTGTTTAAACCAACAATTAGTTTAGTAGCTGTCATTTTCTTTCCGATTGTAAAATACCTACTTTCTTATTTTAGCAAATGAAATATATTTTTAACTTATTTAGCATAATAATTGTTAATCCACACATGCTCATTAAATAAATGTTTAAACTTTTACTTATTATTTTACCCAATAATTTACTACATAATATTTCCGTTTTGTATTTTCCACTCAAGTTTATAGTAATAAGGGTAGTTAGAGGGCATCAACAGAACATCTTTGCATTATAAACTATACGTCATAAATTTATAGTAATTCCACAAAAATAATTAAAACTTAATTGCTTAAACTGATTGATGGTCGCTGGAATGAGTTTCTATTTAAGTTGGTGCGTGTGTTCGCGATAAGACTGAATTTCGAGAAAATGCAGAGCAAAAATCAGTTGTTCGAGTAGTTCAATCACATTCGGCGCATTAGGTCAATACACTCCATCTGATTTAGCCATTGGTTCTCAAAAGTTTGCAACAGAACCCTAATGCAATTTTGTTCCGTAATCAGTTTGTAGTGCAAGGTACTTCTACTGGGGTTGGTATACAACCATTTAATTTAATGATTATACTTATAAATCACACTGTATTTCTACATATATTCGTAATTATGGATTTATTGAAACGTTTCAAATATTTACTCTACCACTTCTTACAAAACTTGCAATTGTAGTCAGTGAGGTCAGTCTTTTATATTTGGAATAGTACCCTAATCTTTCGGTAAAACCGTGCTTTTTATGTTTACAATTTTTTTATTAGATATTGATTTTTTTTTAGTATCTCATACACTTTAATGGTCAATTGAGTTTCTAGAATTTTTGCAAAATACCGAAGGTTAGAGAAATATTTCAAATACTTCAAGCTTCTTTCCACAATGTATGGCAAAATATTTCGATTTATTAGAAAACGAAAAATACACCATAAGTTTATATTAAAAACAATAGGAATACCTATAATTTATCTAAATAGATAATCATACTCGTTGTAAATAGGGTCGCTATTAAAATTTTAATAGCACAGAAAGCAAAGTTTTTGAATACTGCATTCACCTATGAAATCCAACAATGCAATTCCACCTACATATATTGATATTTCTCTGTCCATTAAATATTTTTTTTCACAACAAGACTTAGAACATATCATTATTTATCTAGTTTTTAATCTCAGCAATTAATTTTCTTCATCTAGGATAATAGTATTTTTTTTCACCACCGGTAGCAAAAATTAATTTTGAGATAGAAAAATTGTGATAAAAATAACACATTTTCTCCCTCTCATTATAAACAATATAAAAGTAATGTAAGAAAAATATAAAACATTTCGGTTGTCGCGGTCGCTGTATGCGTAACGTTGAAAGGCTGCTAAATATACCTAACAGTCTAACACCGATGGACTGTAATGCTTTATGAAAATAATTATTTCTTGTGCTTCTATTTCCGGTCGTGGAAAAAAAACTATGCACACGGCAGGAGATAACGCAATTTTTCCCTCGGTGTATTTGAGGCCCGCCCTTGAGCTTCAAACTTACACCTTGGGAAAAATCATGCTCTTCGCTTCCGTGGTGTACGATTCCAGTCCCATATAAATCTCGTATATTGCACTGTTCTCGAACGTAATAAATGTGACAACATATTTCATCTGATTGACAAGATATAAATGCTATTTTATCTGATCAGGCATTTACTGTTGCTATTGTGGTTGCTGTATCGGCCTAAGCGGATAAAATAACAAAATAAAACATTTCAACACTATAATTTATTTGCATCCATCGTACAAAAAAAAATCCAATGTGTCACGATTTTATCTCAATCTTCATTTTTTATATTCCAGCAATTTTTTTCGAATGTTGATACTTCTGTTGCAATTTAGGTAGTCGTTTGAAGTTATATATGTTATTCGGAGCAAAAATGAAGCTTTTTGTGCTTCGGCTGGTTTGATTGCCTCACTGCGTTCGGCAGTCAGGCTACCACCCTCAGCACATAAAAGCTTCATTTTTGCTCTTAATAACATAATATATTATTACTCCCCTACTAGTAAATAATAAAAACAATTATTGATATCTACCATTTTTTGGTTTGATTCCCATTCGGAATTTCACTCATCTGACAGCTGCCTAATTTCTGAAGGAGTGAAAATTTCACTTCAATTTTTTCTAATTTTAAAACTATAAATACAGTATAAACAATGCACAATGCAGAAAATACTAATTTTCCCATAACAAATTAAATTCAGTTTGTTTATTCGACAACAAACAAATAAATTATCTATTTGTTTTGAAAAATTACTACTCGTTTTCCGCTGATATTTGAAATCAATAATTTATTCCAAGCTTTTGTTTTATTATTAATATAGAATTAAATGTGCTAGCAGTGAAAAAATAATATATAAACTACGGTTAAGAAAGCTATTACAGCCTTACAAATAATTTAGCTCGGCTAAAAAAATGTGTTTCCAACCTTGGTATGTAATTACTATTGCTTTCTTCTAACGCCTAAGAAATATGACACAAAAAATAGTCGTTTATGTGTCCATGCGCTGCATCAAATACTAAATTATTTTTAAAAGGAAGTCCTTTCATTTTCTCTACTATAAAAATTTTGCATATTTTTCAATATTTTAATGAATATTCACTAATACCGTGCTAAAACGGAAACCACTCGAATTGTTCCTAAAAGGCCAATGAAAATTCCAACCTTAAAGGAATTGTTAATCCCATTAGTCAATGATAATAAAATGAAGGCATCGATTTTTATAAATGCAATTAAATTAATTTTGTTAGTTTCCTTTCTAATTCTATTTATAATTTCAAGCGCGGCTAATTTGTCTTCCACGTAGTAAAGGGTGTTATTTCAATGAAATGTATAGGCGGTTGTTAAATATAAGTGCAGACATTGATTATTTCAGTTCACAAAAACGATTCCGATCCAAAAAGGATGAATTATCAACATGAATGCAAAAGCAAACTTCGCTTAAAACATTCAAAAACTTAGAGAATAGTTTTCTAAAGTAAATCTCACAATACGCTCTGTCGGGTGGCAGTAAGCCATTTGCTCTTCGCACGCCTTTCTTGACTTCTTGAATAGCTCGACTCCTGTCGTGCTAGTAAATGATGTGAGTGTGGAACAACTTAAGTTTGAATTGCCAAAATGAAGTGAGGGTTAGCGCGAGACGAATAATGAAGATGCGCAAGATACAGATTTAGTAGCGCCTTTCATAGCTAGCAGCTTAAATAATTCGCACCCTTAACTACTATGTGGTTTAATTTATTGAGAAGGTGTCGGTTATTTGAGAACTTTGATTTGAAAATAGAATGATTATAATTTTTCTTCTTTATTTAAAAAAATAGAAAAGACAATATGCTTTCTTAATAACAATTACATTTTAAATTACTGATTTGCTAAAATGTCGGTAACAATTTTAATTCTTTAAGCATGTGTTTTATATTTGCACTTTTTAACAAATTGCAGTCACTTTGTAACCTCTCTGTCATTAAGTATGTATGTCAGTTTAGAAATATCGGAAATGTGAAGTGCAAAATAAACATTTTGGTTGGTCATAAAGATACCTAATCTTTCTTTTATCTAAGTAATCATTACTGTTTTGTGTCAGCTGTCAAGTGGGCTGTGGTTTTGTAGAGGGTGGGAAATTTCTTCACCTTAATGTTTAACCGTGTGACTGTCGCATAAAGTTAGATATTCGATGATATACGAACGACTAAGGTGGTAGAGATGCAATTGACTTGTCACGTAATTCTTATAATATTAACTGTAAATGATGTTTTGGAACTGTAAACTTTTTACAAAAGAAATATATTTAAACCAAACCGAGTGAAGTTTATTTTTATATGTAATTTAAATAAAATTGATTGAAGTACTATATCCATCCACCTTATCAAAAGTTTCGAGTGCTGTTTTTTGTATAAGCAATAAAGCACATAATAAAATAATTTGAACATTTTGGTTACTGTTTTTGTAAAGCTCATTTACTTGTGCTACTTTTATTGTCAGTTTATTATGATGTTTTCGCAATTTATTTATTTAGAAATGTGCGATTCAAGATCATTTTTGTAAGTGGAAATGCAATTGAAAATTCGTTTATCCAAAATATTTCATTATAACGTTAGCATAGATTTCAGCCGATCTACTCTAGCTAGGTTTTAACTTAATACTTATTTGGTTAGTAAAATATGAATTACTACATTTTACATTTCCTAAAAATACTTAATAAATGCAATAGGGTGCAAAATATTTTAGCCTCACAATTACTCATACAATATTGTTAATTAGAATCAGTAGGTAGTAAATTATCGTTAACACCTTCATTACCCATTAAATATCCAAAATAATATTTAAATTAATACTGCTAATCGTTTATAGTTCGTAATAATTAACTGTTGTTTTCGCCAATCAATGTATAAGCAAATTCAGATATTTTATATTTTCATAGATATTATATAATTTCAAAAAATAGCTGTCTAAAATAGTTTCTTTAGAATCGTTTTGTAGCTCTGACCGCCTTGCCGTTATCACTTCGAATAGACATTTATTTTAATTCATTATGTGAGTGCTCTATATAGCCGTAACGAACGACTTCCATGATCAGATCTGGCATTGTTGAGACGCAACTTAACATTTCGCCTACCTTTATAAGAGGCTATTATCAGGAGTGAAGCAAAAATATGTCTTTGCAAAAGAGTTTTACCGAGCCCTTTTGCTTCTAAGGCATGATAAAGCCCCTTATAAAAGTGTGCGACGCGTTTAGTTTTTCTATCTCAACGATGGTACGGTCCAAACCCGGAAGTCGTTCGTTACATAATGGAAACGGCCGTGAAAACCTTACATATCAGCTGTATTTAACCGTTTACATACAATGATCTAATTGGTTAATCTTTCATTCTCCTCTTCTATTCTGGTGTCACGTGGTTTTACTTACTAAAAACAAATCATTCTACCAAGAAATTCCTGATCATTAGATATTTGTCGAAGTACACTCTCTCGTTAAGGCAGCAAAAATTTACAAATGTTTAACAAAAACTGGTTGCATAACACAATCTCGACGAACTTTCATGATGTATGGTCGTGGGAACAATGTTGAAAACCACAATTACTTCTGTTTGAACTAGTAGCGGTGCCTGCCTTGCAAGTCTATAAAATCAATGGACTTTAATATACTGCAGATGCCACATCTTCTAGTAACCACGATATTGATTATCCGACGTGAAGTAAATAACTCATTGTTTAAACTTTAAAAGCGATTGCTACGGCTCGCATTTGAAATTACAGCTGAAAATGACAAGTTTTTAGAAATAAATTAATAAATTTTGCCTATATTCCTCGATTATAATTACTATCTTAATAGCATTTAATTGTTCTTCTTAAGGTAGCATAGACCGAGCAGGTGTACCAGTTTTTCCCCATATACCTGCGGATTCCGGACAAAGAACCATGCCGACATAAACTTTGAACCACGTGAAAGAAAGCTATGAAATTTTAACTCCAGAAAATATGCCTAACGTATTTCTAGCATAAACAGAGCAATCAACATTAAAATTGAACCCATGAAAAATTTGACCACTGTCTACACTGCACTTTATAAAACTACATTTGCTCTACAATTAACTGTATTATTAGTTCATGTGGCATAGTCTAAGAAATTACCCAAATATGCAATAATATGTTATTTAAACTATACATTTATTTTATTTCATTAATTTAATTGATAACAGTAAAATAACATGTGGATAAGTTAAACAAGAATTCGAAAATGAATTTTTAACTTAAAAAAATGACAATTCTAAGTTAACAAAAATTATGCTACAGATTAGGCAAGTTTTATTGTTTTCAATGGCTTCCACGATCTAGTTTACTTTTAATCTTTTTGTACTAGATGTTGTATATACAAGGTGTTTCTTAAGTCGACCGTGTGGCCTCTGGAGGTACATTATAACCATAGTCGAAAACTCCTCTAAAGTTGCTACCTCGGGTCCGTAGTTTTCTAGAAAATACTGTTAAAAATTTAAGAAAATGTTTTGAAAACCGCTGAATTTGAAATAAAGTGACAGATTTTAAAGTTGGAGGAAAAATAAAAATTGTCAAGCAAACGTCACTTTATTAAATAGCTTTAGCTAATTTTAAAGCTTTTGCTACCCGCTTACTTTTAAACTCATGCCATTGATGGCAAACTCAGCGGCTCTCAAACCTTTTTTTTAAATTTTAACGCTGTTTTATAAAAAAACTACGGATCTAAGACAACATCCAGTTTTTGATTTTTTATGTTAAAATGTACTACCTCCAGAAACACCCTGTATACGAGTTCTAATATTTTATCTTTAATTTCTTTTTTTGATTAACAAGTTATTGGTACATACTTCTACTAACTGTTACACATGACTCATTCATAGCTAATATACATAGATAATAAAGGATTGAGGTAATATTCATGTTTCACTTATGTAGTTTTTAAATAATTAACGAATCAACATTTTTGTACAGATTTCTAATTGTATTCCAGCATTTCACCTTCAACCTTATATTTCATTAGTAGACTACTAGGTACATATTATACCTATCGAAAATCCTAAGAACATGTTACCTTAAGTCTGGTTTTCGGATTGAACGACTGTCTGTAGTTTCCTTTCTAAGACTAAATTTTGAGTGTTACTAATGATAATGTTGATGTTCTGTAGTTGTCTCATTAGTTATAATCCTCCCTTAAGAATCGCCAACATTATATTTTTTCTTCAATTTTTTGGATACCGTGCCTTATGCTCATGTCATATTATGCAATTGCAATTGAGTAAACCAGTTGGTAATATCTTCCCATTCTTATTAACTTTACTATACACCGTCGATACCCACGACTGTCATAATTTTCTCTTCTGTTATATTTACCTACGTTTAAAATGTAATTTTCTTCATCGATATGTTTACTGCAATTGTTTTCAGAATATTTTCAAAATTTCCATAACGTTTTTGGTTTTGAATGAGATATTATTACTTCTATTTTTTATAAAAGGTAATATCTGAAACTCTTTTGTGGGTCTTTACCAACCGTGGTATTGGTATTTCTTTGGATAGTTGGCCACACTACAAAATGAAAAATAGAAATACTATGATTTTCTAAACGGTGTCTTAAAAAACAAGTTAAGAGACAAAAAGACAAAAGAGACAAATATTTACATGTCGTAGAACGTAGTTTGTAGCTTTTGGAGCTGTAAAGTTTAACCTTCAATTTGTAACTAAGTGTCAGAGTTAAATTATTGCGTGGTTCTGTTTGTTATCTACCTAGTAAAAACAAGAAACATCTTTTGACGTTTAACCGTGGTTCGTCGCTGAACTAAATATAACATATTATGCAAGACATGCGCTAACAAATTTTTTCCAAGCACCATTAAGCCATTATTTAAAACTTCCCTTAGTATTGCAGTGTTATTTATTTCTTTTAGAGCATTTTTATTGTACCTGTCATAACACAATTAAAACGATATTTAAACATTAAGAAATTCAGAGGAATAATTAAAATTTTAAATGCAAGTTAGCACCGAAATTGAATTTCAAAATATACCCAAGAAGCTTATCGTTCAGTATTTGCTGAGATAGTTTTTATCCATTTGGAAGACTAATATTTCTGCGAAATTGCAAAATAAATGCTTAAGGAAGATTCTGTGCAAGCAGGATTCGATAATTTAGTGAATGCGGATTTGTACTTTATCATTCAATATATTGTAACCAACAGTATTATCACAATATTACCTAAAAAGGGATCGAAGTTTGCAGAAAAGTCTGGTTACCTACTTTTATAAGAATATTTATCCTTGGTTCTAGATTGAATCTGCGTAGAGAAAATTTTACCTGAACGTAAATTTAAGACTAAATAGGTATAAGATAAAGTTAAAGCTTACATTTGAAAAAAAACATGTAACGTCTGTATAATAAGCCGTAAATTAAGTGCCAACTATTATATTATTTTTTACGACGACGCAAGATCTAGAACAGGGATTTTCGAACCTCATCATTCGCGTATAGTATTCCAACCAGAAATTGGAAAGCTATTTAAAATCAGGCCAGTATTGAAAACATTCATAAAATTACTGTTTGATTGTCATTCAGTGACACTTCGATAATAACCTTAAAATTTGACAGATGCATTGGGAAGTTTGGAAGATATATAACTTTTTTTAAATTTTCTATGCCACTATACGGTTTTAAAAACTCAACTAGTAACTACTTAAATCATGCACAATGTTATAATGCCTTAACAAAACAGTTACATGTACAATTTGCAGATGAACTGCCATTACTTGAAAGCTGAATTGACATTAGAATACTATTTACTGATTGTATGAAACCAACTTAGACATGACTTACACTTTTCATGGTGTACTGGATTTTAAATAGCTTTCCAATTTTTGGTTGGAATACTATACCACTCACAGTTTCTTCCATACCTACTTGTAAGGTTGTGTTTTATCTATTATAATCTCCACGGTAAAGTAATATTTTAATGTTGAGGCATATACAATCTTTTTCAATGCTTCGATTTAATTATATAAATAAATTTAAAAGATTTGTTTAAAGAAACAAATATTATCTGGTTGTGTGCTAGTTACAAAGATACACCTATGTATTTTGCAGGTTGCTACCGGTTATGGACCGTTTTATTCACTAGAGATTAAAGTAACATTTTATCTATCGTCGTCATTAAAATGTTACTTAATCATGGAGATTTTGATAGATACAATACGTCTTTACAAGTAGGTCTTGGAAAAAACTTGATATGAGATGATATTGCTGCAAATTGGAAACAAGTGACACAAGGTTGGGTTCAACTGCTCGAAATTTTAACCGTAGATTCGGCTCAAGGTTTATTTTAGTACGAAATTTATTTTTTACTGGAACCATAGCAGACAATCCAGCTTCGCTGAATGGAAGTAAAAACTTTAAGGCTTTCTAAATAACAATGGTTATTCCCGGTCTCCCACCCTAACATAATCGGTATAGTTTTCCCATATCATCAAATTTCTCGTATTTGCCACACGGTATATCATGTCCGTGAGAAGCTTTTTTTTTAATTAAGTTCAAAATCGCGTACCACTTGGAAGGCGTGCGCCTATTACAGTGGTACCTGTACCACTGTTTGGGAACCGCTCATCTAGAATATTCATACATTTGTTTTGAGAACACCTTCCAATCTCAATCTACGACATCAAACACCACTATGGCCATTTCACTTAGGGTTACCAACATGGAGTCGATGCTGACCCGAAGAAAATGATTTTGGGGGAGGAAAACTGGGGGATACAATTAATAAAAAAGATCAAGATAAAACAGTTTTTTTTACCTTATAAAGCTTTGATTCCGAAAATTATCTTATATTTTTTAAGTAATACCTCTATATGAAATGTGACATTCTTTACAACGTATAAAATCATCAAAAAGAACGTTGAAATAATTGCATTTTAGAGAAACGCAAAGGTCAAAATGTCTTTACCAAAAACGCAATGTCAAAATTGCCTGAAGCTGATACTTATTTGAGTCCGGCCCTGTTTAAATTCACGTGCAAGCTACACACATATTATTCGCTGATAAAACACATTCCTTCGCTTTTGAAAAAGGCCTCAGTTAAACGCAACCTTATCACGTTGACATAAAAACATTTTACTTGGAACTAGCTGCTGCATAGCCTTGGAAATAGCACATCTTGATTGCATCACCCGCTCCTGGCGCACATGATGCTGGAAACCCCCGATCGCGTGCTGCCCCTGTAAGGGCAGTTGAGTTAGCGCCTCTCAAAATGGATGATTTAAATTAGTGATGGGCTTATTCGAATGAAAAACAACCGGTTTTCCGGTTATTGAAATAACCTCTGTAACTCGATTTTCGTTCCAAGTATTCGAATGAAAAATAACCTCATCCTGAGACGTACTACGTGCCGTATCTCAGCGACCTGCGAGTGATCGAAATTCTGTAAATAATGCATCATTCATAACTCATAACCATAAGCAAGGCAGATTGTACTGAAAACACCATTTGGGCGTCTCGGTCTACAGTTTTCTCCCTTGCTTTCTTGCCGGCTGAGGCTCGCGGTCAATCCGTCGTCATATGATATGAACATAAATCAAATTTTTGCCGCCTTTAACCCGGCCGATCGATAAACATAAACGTTTTACCACTGTTTTTTATTGCGATTAGCAAGCAGTCCCGCATATTTCTTTCTTTCTACACTTCTTAATAAATACCTCTTAATTTCCAATACATAACACATAATGTACATATTATGTTTTGGTTATAGATCGGAAGAATGTAGGAGTAATCGAGCTAATGCAGAATAGCGAGTCGTAAAACTCATACAAATACAACAATATATGATTAATTATTATTATATTATTATAAATCGCCAGCAATCGAAAACAATAAAGGTGTATCCAGATATATTTCATTCATATCCACAATTACTTATTGCACAAACTACTTATAATTAACAATTAACTGAGTTCCTCTGCTATCTGCAAGTTACGATGCCGATGCAGATGACGCTGAACCGCGTAACCTGCAAACCGGCGAAATCGAAACGAATCGAGAGCCAAAATTTATTCGAATGATTATTCAAATAATCATTCGGTTATTAATATCATTCGAATGCAAATAATTCGGTTATGAAAATTGTCCATCACTACTTTAAATGAGCCTTTAAATATAGCACAGTGGGTGTACTTACATGGACACTCGGAAAATGCGTTTTAGGAATTTACAAACGCTGGCTTTCTGCACTTTAACACTATTTGCGGCAAACGTTGGCTACCAGGCCGCTTGGAATTAGCTTATATCGTACTGGGCAAATTTGCTTACTATACTTTCGAATCGAACAAATCCATACAGCCTTCAGAAGAAGCTGCGTGAGACCAGGGCCGTAGCTACAGGTTTGGGGGCTCTGGGGCAACAAATAATTATGTGGCCTTTACGTTATCTTCCACTTTACCTCTACACCACTTTCATTTAGTAAGACTTTTTTAATAGGGTTACTATTTGGTGTTTTTTCTGATAAAATAGAAGAATGGGCATTTAAAACAGACAAAACACATATTTACTTGTCACATTGAGTTTAATATAAAACTATATTTAACGTTGAAACAGGCTAACTTTGGTTCAAGACTTTATTAAGACAATTTCGTAAAAAAACTTCCTCCGCCTTCGGGGGCCCTCTGTGCTCGAAGGCCCCGGGGCGCTGCCCGGTGGTAGCTATAGCCCTGCGTGCGACAGCCGTCTTTGGCGTATTTTTAATGAAATTTGCATGAGTTGAGAATCCCCGCATACCGCTTACAGAGTGTTTCTTGCTGCAATCACGAAAACCGAAATTTACAATACACGTCCAGCGCAGGACCGGCTTTGAAATATTTTATTAAATAAAATACAATACTAAATCTAATAATAAAACATAAGATATACAACTTGGCTTCTACATTTAAGCATGAAAATAAACTTTATCGGCAAGGGATCCAGCTGACCCGTTACAGATAGCATAATTTTCGGCCATTGTAAATCAGGAATTAAAGAACAAAGCTACTTTTTACATTCCATAAAATAAAATTTTAAATATTTGTCTTAGAGGTTACGCAAACTATTACAAAACTACATTTTTCTGAAAAAAAAGTTTTCTACAATTATATTTTTTGACTTTTCTGCACTTTCTACCAATGCTTTCTGCTCTGGAGCTTTTACATGGGAGTAACATTTCTTGCAATCCATGTATGTATGAACATTTAGTTAACCCGAAGAATTATATTGAACACCAGAAGCCCGAAGAATGATTGCCAAACCCGAAGTCTTCAGTTCAAAATGACAGTGTTGGCAACCCTAATTTCACTTGCAATTTAAATTTAAATTTTTAAAAAATATTGTCGCTGAATGGTGCTTCAAAAAATTAAATATTTTGTTTAAATGCCACAAATGGTCAGTACTTCAATTCAGATATACAACTCTATTGGAATATATTGTGCAATATTTTACAAAATACTCAAAGAAGTAATATTAAATAATAAGATAAAATATAATACAAAAATTAACTACAACATACCTTGCAGAAGTAGCATATACCTATATTATGATGGAGCACCCTAAATTTCTGCAATCTAATAAAACAAAGTTTTGTAGCCATTGTTTTTATTATTTTTTAAAAATATTTCGCCTGAACTCGATGCATTTGCGCATTCGATAAAACCAATTTTCAAAACATAAGTTCCAATCTTCTTGAGTCACTTGAGAAACAAGGGTTTTGAAGCTTTCCACATCTTCGGGGCTTCTAAATCGCACACCACGCATTTTATCCTTTAATTGAAGAAATAGAAAGATTTAGGAAGGTGCTAGGTCGGGACTGCATGGGGGATTACAGCAATTTTAACCCAGAAGCCTCTCAAAAGTCTTTTGTTTGATGTGCGGTATGACTTGAAGCATTGCTATGATGCAGAACAATCTCACATCTTGGGCGCCGTAAATGAACTTTTTTAATAACATCTGGCAGGTATACCTACTGCTGTGTGCGTTCTGTGGTAACCGTACGTCCTGATTTTAAAAAGAAGCAAGTAGTCATTTTCTTACCAATACTTCGAGATCACTTCGCCTCTCTTTAACTGAATTAGGTTCTGTTGGGAACACCCATTGTACAGACTGCCGCTTAGATTCGGGTTTAAATGCATATATTCAACTTTCCTCACCAGTTATGATATAAACTGCTTCAGACCTACCTTCATATAAACAATAATTAAAATTGGAAATAAAAGCATCCAATGTGGCTCATTAGCTACCTATGTCTTTAAATTACAAAGCTGAAACAATTTTTTTGTTCTAAATTCAACAATGTACCATACATTATGGTTTAATTACGTTTAGAGAACATTATCAAGAAATTTTTGGCTACGGACCTGTGTCCTAAAGCATGTCATATGTTGTTTCAGCTTTGTAATTTAAAGAAATACCTAACTAATGAGCCACATACTGGATGTTTTTATTTCTAATTTTAATTATTGTCTGTAATTAAGGAAAATAATCAATACATTTTTTACTTAAGTACTGTTGAAATTTATTTGTATTCCAAAACCATACGCGATTAAGGATTAAAAACATGCAGTGTGGCTCATTACTACTTTCTTTAAATTACAAAAGCTGAAACAACGTATGAAATGCTTTACAACACAGGTCCGTATTCAAAAATTTCTTGATGATGGTCAAAAAAGACTTCAAACGTAATTAAACCATAATGTGGGGTATACTGTTGAATTCAGAATGAAAACGGCTTTTAAAATTTAATATCAGAAAATTAGTAGTACCGTATTTAAAAAAATGAAGTTGTTGATGGTTGCTCGAAGACGAAGCGTCGTATAAAAATATATTTAAGTCTATTAACAGTTGCTATAAAGAAGTTTTGTCCGTTTTGCTCTAACTTTAATATTAACGCCAAAAAATAGAATTAAATATCCAAAAATTCGGTTTTCTAAGATAACTCAAAAACTGAAAATGATATCAAATATTTGTAGGCGTCATTTTGTTATTCGTTTAATTGGGCAACTATTTTTCCCTTTTATCAAATGCGTATCTCTTACTATTAACGAGATCCCCATACGAGTCTTCCTTATCTTGGACATACTGTATATATTATCCAACACTTACTCATCGATCATAACAAAAACATATTACTATGACTATTCAATTCACCTGTCATCTGTCAAAAAGTGGCCAATGAAAATCCAGAATTCTGACGTTTCTTGACCAATCAAAAAAATATCAGTGGATATATCTTCCTAGAAGGTATTCAAGTGACTATTTTAAACAAATGTGATTTTTATTAGAAAAAGTCAATATGAGTGTTCTGTTACTATAGAAATTGCATAATTTGTTGCTAGATTTACTGAAATCTAATTTGAAAAAGTAGTTTGGTTCATTAAATAGTCACTTATAATACCATGAGTAGTCAAAGTTATGTCGACTATTTTTGCGGTGGTGTCACGAATGTCCATTGCGCTTCGGTACGATTAGGACGAGTGCGCTGTGGTATTCGAGGGACTATTTAATGAACCAAACTACCTTTTCAAATTAGTTTTCAGTTAATCTAGCAACAAACTACTCAATTTCTATAGTAACAGAACACTAATATTGACTTTTTCTAATAAAAATCACATTTGTTTAAAATAGTCACTTGAATACCTTCTAGGAAGATATATCCACTGATATTTTTTTGATTGGTCAAGAAACGTCAGAATTCTGGATTTTCATTGGTCACTTTTTGACAGATGACAGGTGAATTGAATAGTCCCTCGAATACCATTCTTAGTCAAAGTTAAGTAGATTATTTTTGCGGTGGTATCACTACTCATGTCCATTGCGCTTGGGATTAATCGTACCAAAGCGCAATGGACATTCGTGACACCACCACAAAAATAGTCGACATAACTTTGACTACTCATGGTATTATAAGTGACTATTTCAAATAAGGAAAGGTCGAGAAATAGTTATTATAGGTTTGTTACCATAACAACTAATCCAAGGCTTATTTGTCATTTTTAATGTTAATAGAAAAAAAATAATTGATTTAAAGAGATTTAAGACAGGTGTTGGAAAAAACATTGTATTGCACTCGTACGGTTTCCATCCGGGCGTCTTGGTTAAACTGTATTCCTCACTCATACAATAAATAACTATTATCCAACATCTACTCACAGTGAGCATTTTACTATCGGCATTTCAAATACAGAAAGTCCATCATTACTCACTAGTGAGGGAAAAATAGAAAAACCAATGAGAAATAATTATTTTACGTTTGTTACCATAGCAACTAAGCCATGGCTTGTTTGTAATTTCTAAATTTTATTACTAGCATATCAATTGCCATTTCACTGTTAACAAACAGAAACAATTAAGTAGAAGGAGTTAAGAGAAACGTGTTGTTGTATTGCACTCGTGTATAATACATATTAGCCACTCAACAAAATTACTAATACACTATTTACTGAAACTTGAATACACACAGCACGTATTGGTTGGCGTATACGTAAGTAATACAGAAGAACTAAATCATTCATTTACACAGTGGGCCAAAAAAACGATCAATTTTTAAACGCTGGTCAAATCTCAACTGGTTGGCCTATTAGAATTATTTTACGACTATGAAAGAGTCAGTTCAACAGGCTTTTTAATGCTGTATAATATGTTAATAGAAGCATGTTACAGAACTACAATACCATAGCTTGAACTTGGTTAATAAAAATCAACGATTCCAGAGTAACTATTTGTTTTTGCTTTGCACTTAAATTAAAATAATGGGTCTGAAAAAGATTATTGAAAATGACCGAACAGATGTAAATCAATTAATTTGTAAAATTTAAGCATCGCCGCCTACCTAGGAATTAATTAATTATTAAATCACTACCAAGCTGGAATTGTTGATTTATATTAACCATGCTCAATCGATGTTATTGTAGTTCTGTAACATGCTTCTATTAACATATTATACAGCATTACAAAGCCTGTCGAATTGACTATCTAATAGTTGTTAAATAATTTTAATAGACCAACCAGTTGAGATTTGATCAGCGTTTAAAAATTGATCTTTTTTTGGCCCACTGTGTATATTGAATAGTAGAAAAAGGAATCCTATAAAACTTGTATTAATTAAAATAGATTACCTCGCTTCTAATAAGAGTAGTCTTGAAATGTTAAGTGACATCAGTAAGAATGAATTAGGCAATTAGTTAACATAATGTACTTATTTAAATAAAGCTTAGGAATTAATTGCAGCTGAAACATTGGCAGTTTTTTAGAAAGACGATTGCGTAATTCCCACAGAATTAATGTAAAAAATGGTTAACTAATTCTACTAGTTTAGTTTTCAACCACTCAAGTTTTTAGTTGTTCTAGCTTAAATAATTAATTTGGCAGTTTCAGAGTATTTTGAAGATATATTTAAAATTTCTATAACACGAAAGTTACTCATTTTTGTGCTAAATAACCATATTGGCTTCGCTCTTTCCCCTGAACGTAAAGTAGATGTTTCGCAAAAAGGCTACTAAATTGCTTTATGTAA
>CALNHX010012830.1:0-22087 GCA_940337035.1 Agriotes lineatus
TTGGAGTCAAAAAGTGTGAGTGATAAGTACAGTGTTAATGAGCGATGGCGAGACGGCATTTGGGTAAAGACGAAATGTGGAGAGCGGTGGGAATGTTGGAAGTTGGGCAAAGGCAAGTCGACGTGGCAAGGGCACTGGGGACCACGCAAGAGGTTATATCGAGACTCTGGTTCCGGTTTCGGATGACGGGACAAGTGGATGAAAGACACCAAGGGAGACCGGAAAACAACCAGTATTTGAATTTAACCGCACGAAGGACAGCTTCTCTGACTGCATTTGTATTGAGAAAGCGCCTTCAGGAGGTCCATGAGGTGGGGGTTTCATCGCAAACCGTCATAAACCACTGAGAGAAGTCAATTTGAGATTCCGACGACCGCTGAGGTGCCAAGCCCTTACACGGGGCAATCGCACTGTAAGAATACACTGGGCCCAGCAACACGTCAGCTGACAAAATGAACAATGGAGCCAGGTGCTTGTCTCAGACGAGTCTCGTTTCGGAATCCATTCGGATTTTAGGAGAGTTCGTGTGTGGAGGGCACCTGGTCAAAACAATCGACTCAGAGATGTCCAGGAGGTTCATAGTTTCAAGGGGGTAACTCTTATGGCATGTGTTGGCATTGAAATTGGAAGAAGAACGCCTCTCGTTTAGGTGGATGGGAGTTTGAGCGCAGTTCAATAGCGTGATCAAAATCTGGAAAAGGTTGCTCTTCAATTTTCAATCCCAAAGCGGGAAAAAACTTTATCTTCCAACAGGACAACGTTCGTCCACATACGACGGGGTTTGTTAGAAATTTTCTCCAAGAGCACAATATAACGTTTTTACCTTGACCACTGCAGAGCCCTGACATGAATACCACTTTAAGTATGCAGAGACGGTGTAGGGTTAATAATCGAATAGGACACACAATGTACTAATAGTTAGTTGTTGGTTGAATAAGCAAAGAAATGTTAAATGTTAAAATTTTATCTTCAGTGATTTGCGACAAATGCTTTTCTACTGACTGACACTTTATTTATCATGTAAATAATCATTAAAAAGCGTTTTTTCACTTTTATTATCATATAAAAAAAATTCTTAGACTTTTTGGATGTGTGTATATCCTAGAAGTTTCAAATTTGGTGCTTGTTTTTTAACTGCGTTTCCTAAGGTTTTTATTATAGAAAGTATTAATAATTTAAGGAGTGTTTTATGAATTGTACTATTAATTTAAATTGGTAATACACATGGATTGGAAATCGATAATCGCTGAGCAAGTTGGATAAATGTAAAGATCTAGTAAGTACTAATGCAGCATAAAAATCTACAAAATATATCAATTAGATTTATTAAAAAAAAATGTAAAAGTATGAAATAAATCTATCTAAAATGCTCTGTAAATATATTTTTCTACGACCACTACTAAAAGCAGGCCTTTTAGCACTATATTGTTGAACTAAAAATGACGTTTTATAAATTAGCGTGCTGAAAGTGAAATCAGCTGTTTACTTTTAGCACATGTACTAAAAGTAAACAGCTGGTTTTGAATTTAGTATTTTAAACTAGCAGTGAAGTTATAAAGTTATTCTAGTTACTTCTTTCGTTAGACGCAAAGTGTTTTTTAAATAATTAAAGCATTATGTAATGAATAAAGTAAAATGTGTATTATTATAGTTACGTTTGATAACTAACTTTGACGGCTACCGGCTGCAAAAATAGTCACCTGCGCCGTCACTGCCATCTCTTTGCTATGACCTAAATTATAACTGCCATAAATGCAGAGCGTTGTTAAATCGACATTTATAGAGTGATAACAGTAAATTTAAGGCCGTAGAAAAAATATCGTTTGCAAACTCGTGCATAAACATTCACTTTTAGAAGTTGTTGCACAAATAGCTGTTATTAATAGGGCACCCGTTTCTCAATAAACTAACCTATGGCAAAGCATTAAAGGATTAATATACATTATCCATTAAAGTCCCAATACAAAATTTATATTAAAATTCAACTTATTTGATAAAAATGACAAACACTCCCTGAAACATCAATTACTGTTTTATTAAAGAATGAAAATCGGGAAAACCCACGATTTCATTTAAATAGTTGTTTGTGTGTACCACAAGCAAGATCATATTTTATGCAAAATTTAAAGAATACTTTTAAAACGCTGATGTTTATATATTCTTATCAATAAAACACAAGTCAAGTTTTTAACAGCAAAGCGTCATAGACCTATCTTAACGCTGAAAACTTGAAAATAAAGCCGTAGAAGTAAATCTATTAAGGAATAAAGAGCCGAGAACGATGAAAGATGATTGCAACGACGATAAAGAAAACTAAAAATAGTGTTTCGAAAAAATAAACTGGTTATTAAAGGAATCAAAATAGAAACTCATGATATGAATCAATAAAAAGCTACATACATACTTTTTTGATAAAAAGTAATCTAATACTAGAAGCTAGATGCAACTAGATATAAAATGATAAAATGGAAGTGTTGAAGAATAAATCGGAGCTAAGGGAGATATCAACATAACGCGAGTATTCATATACAGTAATTTAACTTACGTGGAAAGACAGATTAAAACCAAAATTAGAGATAACGCGTTAATCGGAAAGTATGAAAATGGGAGGCAAACTAAAAAACACTGGCAGAAACGGAAGAATAACAAATCTATAAAGTAATTAAGTAAAAAAGATGAACCGGGCAGAACAATGGTAACGAAAAAGGAAACGTAAAAAGAAGCGAACAGAGAATTAAGCAAATAAAACGTCAAAATACGCAGTAGGTAAAGAATAATTGTGCAGAGAGAAATGACTACGTGACATGAGAAAAGTTTAACTGACTGACAAAGTGAGGAAATCACTAAAGAACTGGAAAGGACAATTTTGAACTATATAGGTACCTTCTAGTATAAGACAAATCAAGAAAAAAAGATGTGAACAATTAAGGTTCTGGATGTACTGGTCAGTACTAAATTTTGAAAAGATATTTTTTTGACAACAAAGAGATTACAGTAGCGGTGTATCTGGACATAGAGGAAACATTGAATAATGCGCTACCTGATTCTTTATATTCTGCAGTTGAGGAAAGGGGAATCAAGTCAACAGTAAGCAACTGGATTAACACTGTTAATATCCAGACTGGTCTCAAAATTCTTGCGGACGTAGTGGTCAAATTTAGAACTGCCAGTGGATGACCGCATGGAGGAGTTTTATCTCTTCTACTCTCCTCACTTCTGGTAGATGGATTGATCCGCGATATTGCCCGATAAGGTACTGAACTACAATCCTATGCTGATGATGGAGTAAGCTTGCTAAGGAGCAAATTTCAAGAAGTCATCTGTGACAGTCTTCAAGACACAACTATCTGCGATTGGTGCGAAAGGAAACAGTTATCTGTAAACCCCAGCAAAACTGCAGTGGTACCATTTACTAAAAGAAGAAAATTGGACCGTTCCAGGCTCCTTTCATGTATGGTGAGCAATTGCCATTTGTGGAGGCACTTAAATATCTAGGTGTAACACTTGACTTACATGGAACTCCCATATGAACAAATCAAAACGAGCTTGTCCTTTTTGACTTGTAGAAGGATTTATAACAAATCTTGGGGTATCAACCCCAAAAACCTTTATTGGCTATACCAGACTATAATAAATTTGGTGGGAGAAGCGCCAACAAGCAATGGCTCGAGCGAAGCTGAACAAGCTTCAGCGACAAGCATGTCTAGCCGTTACAGGTTCTATGTCAACCACCCCTAATGCTGCTATGGAAGTCCTTCTGGACCTACCACCTTTGCATATTTGCTTGGAGAGGGAAGCCAGGGTGGGAGCGTACAGAGTTATGGCAACATCACTATCCCAAGCTGGATGCGATCCGTTTCCCTAGAAAAGAGGAATGAGATTGGGGGTACTGGGAACTGATTTGAAGGTAGTGTAGAGCTGCCTAACGGTTCTCATTCAGCTTGGATAATACTCTTCTCTGAGTGCCCGGGCATTCTGGTATAGAAAGTAACGAAAGGCTGATCTCCTTGCCAGAAATGGAATTGAATCTGGCACCATATATATCCCTATCTCGAAATAACTTGTCAAGAATATTATTTCGAGCTGGGCTGAACATAAAAAGCGGCTATATTGGTTTGGAATTGACTGAAAAATCATTCTAAAGCATTTCTCCATGCACCTTCAAAACGCAGAACGGCCTTCCTGCTGGAATTGAGCAGAAAAACCTGCGAATTCTGACAGGCCTTTTTACCGGACACTGTCAACTAAGAGACATCTACACTCCATTAGAATAGCAGAAAGCGAGGATTGTCGCTTCTGCCACCTACAGGTGGAATCAACAAAACACATTTTGTGTACCTGCGTCGAATTGGAAAGACTTCGATTCTACCAATTTAGTAACGACAAACTACAGCTCGAGGATTATGAAGAACTCTCGCCTAGTCAAATCATCGACTTCGTCAGAAGAGCGGGTTTACTAGGTAAACTATAGAGTCACAATAAAACTATGAAGGTCGCAGTGAAGAGACGCAGTTGTCACATTAAACCTTAAACCTTAAAAGAAGAGGAAATCACTGAAGAACCAGAAAGGACAAAGTTGAACTACATATAGATATACAGTGTCCGCCAAAAAGTCGGCATAATATACGAAAAAAAAATTTTTTCAAAAAAACTTTTTACGTCAATAATTTGTGATTGTTTAAAATCCTATTTAGCCCCTATCATATATACCGAGTGATTTAAACGTGTATAGAAAATGAAGTTTTTCGAAATTGTCAAAATCGAAAAAGTGCTATTTTTCGGAAACTAAGTAATATTTTAATGAGATTTTTTTAGGGTGTGTTATTTTTAGCTAACTAAACAATTTCAAGGCCATACTACTCATATTTTTTTAACTTTAGCTAAAAATGAATTTTTCAATTTTTTAAATATTTTTTAAAATTTCACATAGAAAGACTTAATATTAAAGTTCAAATTTTTTTATGTGAACACTTTAAAGAATTTTAATTGGTGAATATAATATAAAATTTTAATTACTTTTTTAGGTTTTTTATTATTTACCGAAAAGTAGTATGTTTCCATAATTTTTACGTTTTCTATGCAAGTGGCTTTTTAGGAGAACCATTTCTCAATTCTAATTAATATCTATTTAAATTGCTTCAAGAAACTCTAACCTAACCCTGTTAATGAATTACTGTTACAAAAATCCTGTACATGTTCCTTTACAGTTGCCTAAACAAGGAGATTGTTTTTATCCAATTACATGTTATAAACAATTTGTTGAAGCTATTTAAATCGATATTAATTAGAATTGAAAAATATTTCTCCTAATAAACTCATTACGGTTCCACAATAAATTTAGTTATATTTAGATCTATTTAGGGTCTCTTTTTCCTCCATATTTTTTCAGGTTTGTCTTTTCCCCTGGTAAACTTACAAGTTAGGGGCTCAGTTAAAACTCTTTTTGTAGCTTTCACCTTTTAGAACCCTTAGACATAACCCTTATCGTCTATTTTTTGACTAGTCTCTTATTAGATTGCATTGCACAAGCTAATTTGTCATTTCCATTTTGAACGTCCTTTTCAGACACCTGTCGCTGCCTGCTTAGAAATAATTTTTAATACCACGATTCTTATCTAATTGACGACCATTCTGGTCAAAAAGCTAATAAAATTATTGTAAATCAAATTTTAAATGTGTCAGTGAACTTTTAATTTGTAACCTGCTCAATGCAGGACCAAGTGTAGTTAGGTTATGTGTAGCTTAGCTCTGTAACTTTGGTGGCCGACTGCCTTTTTGCCGATAAATTTGTTCAAATTTGAATATCGTCACATGTCCTTAAAAAACATGTTTTTGGTTTCCACAAGATGTTAGGTAAGACCTTCACTCACAATAACTTTTATAACAACGTTGCTTATTTGTAAAAATGTTTTCCCTGGCCTTTGAGAAAGTATTAAATAAATACGAAAAGTCAGGCGATTACATACAAGTGGTTTTATTTCAATCTAACCATTAAAGCTTGTTACCTGTGCGTAGTACTGATATTGGAGTTATTCCAACCCCTGTCCCAGTCAAGAAAAATTTTATTGTGTATGTAACCACACAAGCTGTGAGAGGAACTATCTTTATATGTATATATATATATATATATATACCGGGTGGTTGGTCATACTTCTGAACATCAGCAATTTACATGGCTTATCACGGTTATGCATATTCTTGCTCACTGTTTTTATAGAAGAAAATGGTAGTGGTACTAAATTAAAGAGAATAATTTTCCGCTTCGTTGAGTATTAAAAGTGTATTGGATAATGCTAATTGTGCACAAAAATATTAATTTTAGAATTTAGATATTCCCAAATACGAGTGGCTGCGCTTGTTAAAACACAAAAGCTGTCTGTTGACAACTCAGATAATTGTGTCGCTTAAAATGGATGCAATTTACTCTAGCGAGGAAAGGGTGTTCATTATTAAAACTTCTTATGCTGGTAATAGTTTACGCAGAGTTAAGGACTTATTCTCGATACAATTTCAAACAATTGTGACAATACAAACTTATGTGGAGAGATTCGAAATGACAGGAAGTGTAGCAGCTAAAGAAAGCAAAGGTAAATAATTAAGTTCATAGAGTGTATGTGTTCATTGATACTATTTAAATGTATAATATTGTAGGTAATCGAGAAAGTCGAAATGATGATTTAGAAGAAAGGGTTATGGCATTAATACAACCAAATCCAAACCTAAGTGCAAGATCAGTAGCTCGGGAGTGCAATGTTAATCATGGATCGGTATTAAAAATACTTAAGAAGCATTAAAAGTTTTAATAATGTACACCTTTTTCTCGCTAGAGTAAATTGCATCCATTTTAAGCGACACAATTATCTGAGTTGTCAACAGACAGCTTTTGTTTTTTTAACAAGCGCGGCCACTCGTATTTGGGATGCGCGCCGCCCATATTTGGGAATATCTAAATTTTAAAATTAATATTTTTATGCATATTCAGCATTATCCAATAAATTTTTAATACTAAACTACGCGGAAAATTATTCTCTTTAATTTAGTACCACTACCATTTTTTTCCATAAAAATGGTGAGCAGGAAAATGCATAACCGTGATAAGCCATGTAAATTGCCTATGTTCAGAGGTATGATCAACCACCCGGTATACATATACTGTGTGTCCCAGATCGAGTGGGATTGCATGGGTAACTTTCTTATCATTGAAGATGGAGATTTGGTTAAATGGGCAATGTTTTGCAGTTTCATGTGCTGATTTAAAATCTGTTTGAAAAAGTTCACAACGTTGAACCAGTCAGAAGTTATTAAAAAAAAATACTGTCATTTTCTTGTATGTCAAATATCTGCGTAAGTATAAGAGATGTGAAAAAAAGTTTTGTACAAAAGTCACTGTTTTCGATGAGACGAATTTAAAATTGGTGCCGAACAAAAATTCAAGATGACTACTTTTGAGGTACTCGTATCAACTTCCTTAAGTTAAATGGGGGCCATATTGGATTTTTAGGTTACTGAATAGAATTTTTTATTCTCTTTTTAACGACGTAAGATAACGTATAATTGAATAAAAAAATCCAGTAAAATTAATTTGTTTTAAGTTAAAAAATTGACAGAAGGATTCTGGATGTACTGGTCGGTATTAAATTTTGAAGAGAATGCAATAACTGTGGTGGCATGTATAATAAGAAAAAGTACTATGAAATATGTATAGAAAGAGCACTTTATCAATAAAGGGCTATTAATTTTAAAGATGATGAATGAAATAAAAGAAGAAGAATAGATGTTAATAGTGCAAATCAGAGCGTAACTAAGGAGGAGAAAGATTTCTTTTAGGGTGAACTACATAAGCAGATAACTGAGAGCACCAAGAATACCATAGTATTGAAGACCTGAATAGAAGAGTTGGTAACAGAAATATGGGCATGTAATGGTGCGTGGGAAAACGAAGAACAGAAAAACTCGAACGGAGTTGGAATAATTGAATAATTATGTTAGTGATGAGAAACGCACATTTATGAATAAGAAAGAACACAGAGAACGTAAAGTAAATATCAAGACGTACATTAGAAAAAGGGCATGACAAAAGATTCATCAAGAAAGAAACACAAAAACACAAGGACAGATTGAAAAAGCAGCACGCAAAAACATAAATTTTGAGTAACATTACCGACAATGAAAATAATCAGATAGGAAGATGAAGTAATAAAACGCTGGAAACAATACTTCAAAGAATTATTAAAAGACTAGTGAATCATCCGAAATATGATTCTGTGGGAAAGGATGATACATGTCACAATCAAAAACATATGCAGCCTTACCAATTATACATACAAAAATATTGATAGATGAACACAATTACACGATTTAATTGTTCTTTAGATTTGACGTCGAAGTCGGAGCTAGAGAGTTCATTGTAAACGTACCACATCAGCTGTTTCAACCGATGGTAATTTAATTTTACTTTACTTTTTCGTATCGTGTTTTTTAATAAAACCCGACCTACGATCTAAGTCTAATCTTCGAAGGAGATAACGAATAAACATACAAAGAAAAAGACCACCGATTTTTGATATTGATAACAAGAAATAGAGAAAGAGCATGTAGAGTAGATTTTGGGGCGTGAGTGAGTATTCACTCACGTCCACGCACATTTTAGGCTTGCTTTAAACACTCACTCACGATCTTGCACACCTTCACTCACGTTCACGACGTTCCTCATCCCCCCCCCCACTCTCGGCGTGACCAATAAACCAATAAAGGAACCGAAACAGAACTAAAAAATCTGTAAAAGGCGAATTAGATCAATTTGCAAATAAAAAATGTAGTGCGCTTGGATTTCAACTCCGCGCTCTGACGAATATTTGACGGGAGTTTCTATGGTCAGCCGCCAGAGCAACTGGGCCACGGGTGCATTCAATTTCTATGACTTTCTGCTGCATTTTAAAGATACAATACTATTCTGTCCCATTTCCGTTGTTTACCCTGTATCTGTTAGGTTTTATTTTCGTCAATGATAAAACCTGTGTTATATGCACATTATTACTTTTATTTTTTGCAAATAAAAGAAGTGGAAGTTATGGCACTAAATATTTTCAAAAATCAAAGGAAACTAGGGATAAAAATTTATTAACATACCTAATAATACTGAAACAATAAAAGGAACAACTCGGTAATTCAAACTAAATCAATTTGAAAATAAAACAAATTAAAAAGCGGGCGAAAGAAACTCCATGGAGAGGACGTTTCTTGAAATTATTTTACTCTAAACGTCCCACGCGAGGACTCTAAACAATTTTAAAAATTAAAGGAATATAGGGCTAAAAATATTGTACCGGGCCCAATAGTACTGATACAATCAAACTAAGCACTTGGTTATGCGAATTACATCAATTTTTAAAAAATCCGGCGGTGACATTCGATCTACATTACCTATGTGTGTGATTGTAATAGCATGGATATGTTACAGTAAGCCATGCAGCCAGCGGCTGTATTTAACAGAATGTTGTTGAAACGTTTTGACTCTTTTGCGACACTATACTGTATCTATTGGGTTCTATGTTCATTACGTTTAAAGCTTATCCTATGTACAAATTACTAATTTGGTGTATTTCTCAGTTAACGCAAAAATAAACAATACTTAATCTTTTTAAGGAGCTCGCCTTGTATATATTTGTCTGAAATTGTCTCGGTTTTATGCCAGGTAGACATATAATCTGCAAGCAAAATGAAAAAATTGAAAAAAAAACTGTTTTTTGTCATCTAAAGACTCTGAAACGTGAAGATCTGAAGAAATCTCGGAATGTGATTTTTTCGCTATTACAATACGTCGTATTTTAGACGAGGGAAGTAAAAACCATAAAATAAAATATGTTTTACACGGTAAATTATTTTCATGGTATGTTTCGTACTCAAAATAATAAATATAAAAAGAAATAAAAAATAAAAAGTGAGTATTACAACTTACAACAAGAGATTAGACACCAATTTCTTGCAAACAATTTTCTTTGCAACCGTTTCAAAAGTCGTTACTTTTAAAGTACCAGAATCGGTCCTAGTTTTGACGTTCCTCTTACTGATACAAAAATTTATATGTTGCTAGGCAACACTTTTAGTTCCTGTGTATAAACAACTATTTTTGACACCTTGATCAGAAAGCGAAATTTGCGGTCGTTTGTTAGAGGATTTTCTGTTAACTAAAATAGATGTTTGGCTCTCTTGTTGGTTTCCAATAGCAGCGGGACAGAATATAATCCCGTACTGCTGAGTACACGAGATAGTCTTATTATACTCTGGATAAGTTCAAAAAAAATTATATGTATAACTCTGGAGTAAAGTGTCGTTTCCTCCCTTGGATGATTACTGCTCTCGCTAACGTTTGAGCATTAAACTACATTCGCAGGAAAGAATGATATACCTCTAGTATTAGTATACAACTAGCTATTAGCTATTACCTCTTAGGAACTAAATGTACAATGTGCCAATGCTTATTAAATGAGAAACGTCAATAGCAAAGGTGGCCATAGTGTCTTTTTATTTGTGGGGACGATATGTTAATAAACTGTTTGAATCATTTAAAATGTTGATATTTTCCTCGGTTGCAGAGATTCATTGCGAAACATAGAAAATCTGTTAGCATTTTACTGTGGACATCTTTTGCACACCGTCTTGGAGGATTAGTTTAATACAAATGACTGATAAATTATACTGGACATTCAATTTGCACATTCGCTAAAAATGGTTTCCAAAATTACAAATCTCATAAAATACAAAAATGTATTTAGTTATTTCATATTTATAATATGATAATCAATTTAATATAAATTACATTAAGTTTTTAAATGTAAAATACTGATGATTAATTAAAAAGTAATACAAAAATGCAGTAAAAAGAGAATTAAATGAAGTTGTGATAAATTATGTTTAATTTTTCTGTCGGTTGTATAGTTAATTGCTTTAGGACTTTTTTTATTTCAATCATTTCATGTCAAGAGTTTATGTAGGTAAGTTCTTTTTTCTATATACAATTTTTGGCGAAGAAAAATTAATATTGTGTAGTTTTTCTACAGCATGGTCTGATAATGCGGGATTGAGTTTATTTGTAGAAGTTATTCTTATTTTAGTATAATTTGTGTTGATTTAATTTTTTTAGTAAGTTTTGTTTTTTGGCCAATGTAATTGGCATCACAATTATTGCAATTAATTTGGTAAATAATATTTGATTCATTGTTTAGTTTTATCTTTAAGATTACTAAAAAATAACTGTCCAATAGTATTATTATTTTTCTAAGCAAATTGAAAATTAAATGTGTTGAGTTGTTTTTGTAAAAGTAAAGATAATTTAGGAATAAAAAGCAGAGTTATATATTTTTACTTATTATTATTCTTATTATAAAATTCATTTCCTAACTAGTTAGGTTGAAGATTTACAGAATTGTTTAAATTGTTAGTTTTAATTTTATTAAGTCTATTTTTATTGTGCTATTGATAAGTAATAATTATTTACTTACATAGTTCTGATTTTCCAAATTTTAGTTTGTAAATTTGATTCAACACAACAACCAAATTTACTAAGAAACATTTGGAGTTGCTGCGAGACAACCCTTATGAAGCACTATAAGCAAATTTAGTATTATAAAGCGTAAAAAGAAACATTATAGGTAATCTCAAATATATCTCTTTCTATCACAAGTATGTTGATGTCATTATTGCTGCTGAATCTAGTAATATTGATTTCATTTTTTAAACATTTAATAATATACATTCAAGATCAAATTTACATTCGAAAAAGAAAACACCGAAAATTCAATAAACTGTTTAGACCTCACATTATTCAGAAGTCAAAATGGTAACATGGATACAAATTGGTATAGAAAACCAATTAAAACAGACAGATACTTAAACTTTAATTCTATTACTACAGCTAAAATAATATAAAAGGGGCTTAATAAATAACCTAGTTGATACAGAAATAATACTATCTTCAAACAAATTTCATTCAAAACTTTAAAAAAATCAAAATTATATTAGTAAATATTATCACTTAACAATAGCACAATAAAAATAGACTTAGTGAAATGTATACAATTCTATAAATCTTCAACCTAACTTTTTAGGAAATGAATTTAATAATAACAATACTAATAAACCAAAATATAAAGATTTGCCTTTTATTCCTAAATTATCTTTACTTTTACAAAAAAAGCTCAACAAATTTAATGTTAAAATTGCTTATAATAATAATAATAATATTGGACAGATATTTTTTAGGAATCTTAAAGATAAAACAAAACAATAAATCAAATATTATTTACCAAATAAATTTCAATTATAATTGTGATTCGGATTACATTGGCCAAGCAAAAGAAAAAATAATTAAAATATTTAATCAACACAAAAAAATAAACCGCATTATTAGACCATGCTGTATTTTAATTTTTCTTTACCAAAAATTTTGAGAAAACTAGAGAAAATAGCTAAACGCTTGATTATGAAATGATTACAATAAAAAAAGTCCCAAAGCAATTAGCGACAAAAAAATTAAACATAATTGATCATAACTTATTTGAATTCATTTTTTACTGCATTTTTGTATCACTTTTTTATTAATCATCAGTATTTTAAATTTTAAAAAGCTTAAGTAAATTATATTAAATTGAAAATCGTACGACACTCATTAATGACCAATAGAAAAATTAGTTCACGAGCCATAACCAAGACAACAACAAAATTTCTTGGAAATTTTTTGTAGGTAGACATTACTTCTTTTTAGGGTTTGTGTCGTTACGATTTTCTTACCGAATCTGCATTCGAGCATTAATTCATATCCGGAAATTATTTTTCGTGCATTCCAACAACGTCCTAATTTGCCTTCGCGTCCCGCTCGGGCAAATTATTACGACGTTGTTGGAACGCACTCAAAAAATTTCCGGAAAGAATTAATGCTCTTATGAGATTATATGTGATTATTTTTTTCGTAGCGACCTCAACCAATCAGAAGGCTGGATTTAGTTAGGTAATTTTTTATAATTTCGATTATACAAAATGGATTATACTAGAGTAACATCACTAGGCGCCGCAATACATAACTTTCGTCAACTTGATGGATTATCATAAATAGGAAATAACTAAATAAATTATTGTGTTTTATGAGATTTCTAATTTTGGAAACCATTTTTAGGGCATGTGCAAATTGAATAACCAACATAATTTATCAGTCATTTGTATTAAACTAATCCTCCAAGATGGTGTGCAAAAGATGCCCACAGTAAAATGCTAACAGATTTTCTATTTTGCGCAATGAATCTAATTGTAAGTACAATTAACAATGTATTCTATTTACTATTTCAATTGTTATGGCTTTATTTTTATTTTAATTGCTCAACAGGCCGTGAAGGCCTAGGACATAGGTTTACATTAACATTAACATTAACAGCTGCTTTCCACATTACAATTGATAATACATAGGTAATTCTGTATTTTATCTTAACTATTAATTATGTGTAATGGGTTATTTAGGGTTTTTTGAACTGTTTAACTATTCTTCTCCACTCCTTCCTATTTGGGGTTTTTTCCTTCCAGTCACTAACATTTATCCTTCCATTTATGCTTCTAAGGTCCTCCAACACCCCACTGTTCCATCTTATCCTGGGTCGTCCCTTTCTTCTCCCTCCAATCGGTGCTCTTGTTAGAGCCATTTTAGGCATCCTTTTCCTGGGCATTCTCTGTACATGTCCCCACCATCTTAATCGTTGGGCTTTGACGAAGGTGTATATTTTAGACTCTGTATATAATAATTCCAGCTCTCTATTAGTCCTTCTTCTCCACCCTTCTTCTTCCTGAACTCCTCCATAGATAAGTCGTAGTACCTCCCTTTCCCATCCCAAGAGCATTTCTTCCTCAGATTTTTTTAAAAACCCACGCTTTGCAGCCATAAGTTACTGTGGGCCTTGTAAGTGTTCTATAAATTCTTAGTTTTGTATTCCTAGATACGTAATTTGACTTAATCAGTGTTATTAGGCTGACCATTTTTTGATTCCCTTTTGCAATTCTAGCCTTTAACTCCAACCCTTCTCTCCCTTTTTCTTCGATTGTTACTCCCAGATATACAAACTTACTAACTTTCTCAATTTCATACTTCATCCCTCCCTGTGATCTCCATCGTAGGTGTCTTTCTATGTTCTGCTGCGTGTCCCCCATTACCATGAATTTTGTTTTGTCCTGGTTTATTTTCAGACCGAACTTTCCTGCTTCCACCTCTAACCTTTTTATAATTCTTAGCATTTCCTTTTTTGTTTTAGTTATTAATGCGAGATCGTCGGCAAAAGCATTGATTCTCGTTGTTAAAGATTGTTCCTTGTGTTTTTATGTTGCTATTTCTTACGACTTTTTCCCAGACTAGATTGAAGAGTTCTGTTGACAGGGGATCTCCCTGTCTAAGCCCCCTGGTTACTTCAAATTCCTCAGATTTAGTTCCCTTCCACGCTATTTTGTTTTTTGTACTGATAAGTGTCATTTTTAGTAGTCTCACTAACGCTGTAGGGATCTCTAGTTCGTTCAGGGCCTGGTACATTTTAGCTCTGTTTATCGTATCATATGCCTGTTTAAAATCTATGAACATGACGTATAATACTATGTTGTGCTCGTAACATGTTGTTTGGATTTCTTTTAAGGCGAATACTTGATCCATTGTTGATCTTTTGTTCCTAAACCCTGCCTGATATTCCCCCAATAGTTTTTCAGAATATATACTCAGTCTATTTCTTAGTATCTTCGATAGTACTTTATAACAAGTGTCCAGCAGGGCAATACCTCTATAATTGTCACACAGTTGTTTATCCCCCTTCTTATATATTGGGCATATTATTGCTTTTGACCAGTCTTCC
Source organism: Agriotes lineatus (assembly GCA_940337035.1). Taxonomy (NCBI): domain Eukaryota; kingdom Metazoa; phylum Arthropoda; class Insecta; order Coleoptera; family Elateridae; genus Agriotes; species Agriotes lineatus. The sequence continues at coordinate 14,877 of CALNHX010012830.1, forward strand.
CAGATTTTAACGATAAGGTCATGTAGCTTCTTTTGGAGCTGGTCCCCTCCTGCTTTTAACATTTCTGCCGCTATTTCGCTCTCCCCCGGCTTCTTGTTATTTCTCAGTTCTTGCAATATCCGCTCAATGTCCTCCTCTCTGGGTAGTTCTATTTCAGTCAGGCTTTCTTCCACTTCGTGACTTTCTGCTGCTATTCCTTCTTGTCCATTTAGTAGTTCCTCGAAGTGGTTTTTCCATCTTCGTATAACCTTTTGTTGCTCGCATAATAGTGATCCTTCTTCTGATTTGATGTAATTACTGTTGGATTGATAGCCTTTCCCTGTTCTTTTCACTTCCTGATAGAACGATCTTATTTCCTTTTTTTTAATTTATCTTCGATTTCTTTTAATTTTTTCTCGTTATACTGTCTCTTTTTCCTCTTGCATGTTCTCTTCATTTCTTTCCTAATTTCTTTAAGTTTTAGGGCGTTCTCTCTACTCGGATTGGATAATGCCTGTTGTCTCAGTTTTCTCTTATTCTCTGCTAGTTTACCACATTCTTCGTCGAACCAGTCCTTTCCTTTTGTATCTTTGGTTGTTATTGTTTTTTTTTTTTTTACTTTTGCTAGTACCTCTTTCGTCTGCCATATTTGTTCTATTTGTGACCAGTCCTCGAAACGCTCAATTTCTTTATTAATTTCCTCCTGATACCTCTGTTTAACTTCCGTATCCTTCAGATTTCTTACGTCATGCTGACTTTTATTATTACTTACTTTCGCAGTACTAACTCTGTTTGTTTGAGTTATATTACAATTTATTCTTACTAAAAGCATTCAGCTCCCCTCATACTTCTGACGTTGGTGATGAGTCTCATATACTTTTTCTCGATCAATGCGTGGTCTATTTGGTTCGTAGTCCTTCCGTCTGGCGATGTCCATGTTCCTTTATATATATCCTTTCTTTCCATTTGTGAACTTCTCACCACCATATTTTTCTCCATTGCGAAGCTTATGAATCGCTGCCCATTATCGTTGGATTCCTCATGTTTACTATACCTTCCCGCTGTTGCTACATAAATGTCCTCCCGTCCTACCTGTTCATTTGTCTCGTCGTTAGCCTTTTCGTGAGTCCCCATGGAGTTGCTCACTTTTTTGGATCTTCTGGTTTTTCTTTATCTATTTCCTCTAGTGTTCTTTTCTGGTCGTTCCATTTCCATTCCTTGCCCTCTATTGTCAGCTTCTTGTACCCGACCTTTACCATTTTTCCTTCGTTGTTCATGTCTTTTGCTTTCCTTCTGATGTATTTTCTTTCCTTGTCAGATCGTTGTTATGTATACTTGTTTTCCCAGCTTTCTAAGATTGGATTTGCTTTGCATAACTTTTTGCTTCTCTTGCATGTTTTCTAGTTCTAGTTAAACATATTCTTTGTCCTAGTTTGTGGGTTGCTTTTATGTGAACATCTACTTCAAGATCTTGTTTTAGGAAATTTTCCATTTCTTCTTTTAAGCCACTTGCATTTTTTGCTATCGTTTTTAAGCCCATTACAACATTATTTCTTCTTTTTTCTTTCTGCAGAAGTTCCATTCTTGAATTTACTTCTTGTAACTCCTTCCTTATTACTTGATTTTCCTCCTTTATATTAGTATTTTACTCTTTATCTTTTCATTCCTTGCTTCAATTTTGTTAGTTCCCTGTTTTGCTTTGCTAGGTTCTTTCTTATTCCTGTTACATCATCAGTAAGGTTCATGAGTAATTGCATTATTTTATCCAATTTAATATCGGTTTCATTTCCTTGTTTTGATGGTGATCCCCCTACTTTCTTTTTTGACTTGAGGGGAGTCTGGGTTTCATCATCTTCTTCCTTGTATTCGCGTTTTCTGTTTCCGTCCTCAGTTGAGTAATCTTCACTATCCGTCAGATAATTTTTCTTCTCTTTGGTTGGGGTTCTCTGAGTTCTATTTGACCCCCTAAACGCTTTACTTCTTTCCTCTGTATTTCCCGTACTGTTTTCTCCGCCACTCATTTTTATGTTTAAACTATGTTTCGACTATACCTCGTAGTACCGTATTTTTTTTAGTTGTTTGTTTAATTGGGACTTTGCCTCGTGGTACAGTAGTTTTGTTTATTACTGCGGCGATATTAGCTCGCGTTGCGCACTTGGAACCTGAGTCGTCCCCTCGAAGGTCACAAGTGCGTCTTCCGTAAAATATGCAATGGGACTCACCCTCTTTCTTCCCTAAACAGCCGCTTTCCCTTTCGAAATTTCACTGCCACGCGCACTGTACGTAACTTTTGACTTTCGTCACCAATTTATATGTCGGATTGCTCGGTAATGCCTGCAATTTAGGTTAAAACACGGAAGCTCTCTTTCATACAACCTCACCTTTCAAGACGTGACCATTTATGGCTTTATTACAGATATTTTCCATAAAAACCACTAATATTGCACCTGGGTTTTAGACGTCAAAATGGAGTTTCTATTTTAGCAATTTTCTATTTATAAATATTGTAAGGGTGATTAGCTCAACTTTGTATACCAATATTTGTTAGGTTATAATTAAATTGTAATCAATTTAATTGCCCTATTTATTTATTTTTAATATTAAAAATTATTTTCTGCTAGCTCCTGTAGATACACTTGACTGAAAATCAGAGCGGATTATTTTTATCTGTATTGCTTATTCTGAAATTTCTGATATTTTAATTATGACAATTCAAAACCTCTTTCCAATGGTACGTCAAACCAGTTTTCGAAAATTCAATTAGAAATATTTCATCGTCAATAGTAAGTACTTCCTTAACTAAAATTAATTCACTTTAATCTATATTTCCTTTCAGTTCTTATTTAATACCTAAATTCATTTACCTTTTATTTAACTTAGCACTCTCCTCTGCTGAAACCAATTCGTCTAACTCTGCAACTGATCACACCACAACCGCTCCACTCAAAACCACGGTGAAGGCATCAACCGACAACCAAACTGCCAAAATGTCCAGAATCAGGATCCAAATTAACACAGCAACTTAGTTTGCCCCAGGAATTAGCATATACTGCTTCACCACAGTACAGATCCAAATAGACCTCAGTGGTAGTTGTGTTACTTTAATATTCAACCAAATTACTCATTTGAAGTACGTTACATCTTAGCACCAAGAATCCTGACCAGACATCACTTGACAAGCCCCACAAACATGCTCAATCAGCCAACGACTTCCATGCGATCCTCTTTCCTTGTAAATCGTTCCTTGTTATCCAATTCAATCGATGCAAAATGTCAAATGTAATCTTACAATAAACTTAATTCAGTATTTCTTTCCTTTTATTTGCTTTTGTAGATTATAACTGTTTTAGTTTGGTATTCTCACCATATTCTTTATCTTCCTTCATATAGTCTGCATATCTTCCATCCTTTTTACATTTTATATTCCATTTTTTGTACACCACACCAATTTTATTTTAAATATTAACCCTTCTTTTCACCAAACATGCTTTAAAAACTTTTATCTTCATCAGTGTTGTTATAGATTCTTAACCAAATTAATTTTAGTATCGTTAAGAGCTTCATTACCGCACTCAGTGCTGTAATGGATATTACCGCACTCAGTGGGGTAATTGATAGATATTACCGCACTCAGTGCGGTAATGAATATTACCGCACTCTTTTTGTATAAAGAAATACAATAAACCAGAATTTATTGATGAAGATAAAATATTGAACAATACACGTATGCTTATGGCACTTAACGAGACTCGTTTGATTGCCCCAAAACTCGGCTCACCGCCTCGTTTTTGGCAATCAAACTCGTGTCGTTAAGATGCTCATAATCAAACTGGTATCGTTAATATCTATAAAAATGTATATTTATTAATTTTCAATTACAAAATTCTGTTACATGCTTTTCGTTTCACAAAGTTGCTATATCAATAAAAACATCTCCCTAGCGATCTAGCTTATTTTTTTAGCCCAACACACTATAAAAGCTTTGTTATTTGATTAATATCTTCCATGTTTAGTAGTATATTTCAAACAAGTATTTGTCATCAATTTCCACTTTCATTTTAGATATTAAATTAAGTTGGAATCCTACTGTTTCTCAATTTCTTTATTTAATTAAATTATAAATTCTATTTTCTTTCTTTACTAAATGCATATTAATAATTTTAATATCCAATTCACATCTAAATTCATCCCCATTATTTTCAATTAATGTTTTCTTTTAATCTTATTAATCTGATTTTTAGACCCCTGTTCCAATATCATAACATAATATTAAATTAATTATATTAATTAAATGAGAAGCTATTGATAAGGTTTCTTTTTGATAATTAACTTTACAAGCTGTATAACCCGTTGTGTAATTTTTCAATTTGTATTTGCAGATAATAGTAATTTATTATACAAGACGATAAAGTTAAATTTTATTGACGAGTGAATCGAGTGGATAGAAATAACTTTATCGTCGCGTATAATACAATATTTTTTTCTATAGCAAGAACTTTAACAATTTCAAAAGAAAATAAGAACAGTCAATCACATTTCAAAATGTCAGTAGCTAGATTGGGTTGCTACGATAATACGAAGCTGTCATATTTAATTTAAACAAAATTCATAAAATTAAATTACTTTATCTATCCTTGATGTTAAAGTTCTACTTTATCTACCCTTGCTGTTAAAGTAACGCTTGACCTTTTGTTTTGAGTTGATAAAAGCACACTTTAACATGCGCTATAGAAAAAATAAAATAAATCAGCGCTCACATACTTTTCAACTTTTCACATTGATATATTTAAACAAGGGACCTCTGATATGGCTTCATTATTTTACTTTGGGAAAATTTCTTTAGTTGGACCTTTAACTTCACACTAGGTGAATTATATAACTTTATTCTTTTCAAAAGCTCTTAACACATTTAAATTACAGACACTTTTTCAAAATACCCAGAGATTTTATTATTCTTCCCAATTAGCGATGTTCTTAATTGGAAAAGGAGGAAAAAGGTCACAAACTTTATAACTGAAACAACTTTTTTAATTGCAAGATAAAAAGATAATGAGAAAGTTTATTCACTAACTTATTTTAATATATTGTTTTTACTTCCAGATTTTAATATATTATTTTTTAACCATGTGGACAGAAGAAGACACAAAAGTGTGAAATATATATCTACAATTGCATTTTTAACCAATTCTGTTATTTCAAGATGGAATTTTTAACAAATATTTAGCTGCAAATGTCCTTAAGAGTTGAATGTTTTAACAACAGTCAGCTACCTATGTATTAATTGTATATACACGAATGCAGCGATGACTATACTGATGGAATAGAATACCAACCACACTCCCATTAAAAGAGGAGTTAGACAGGGAGACGTAATATTCCCAAAATTGTTTACGTCAGCAATGGAAAGCATATTTAGCACACTAGATTGATCGGAACATGGTATCAACATAAATGGCAGAAAACTAAATCATCTGAGATGTGCCAATGATGTCATCTTAATCGCCGACACATTGAGGGAATTTAGGTCTTGTCTAAACAACTGACTACCGCATCCGGAAATATTGGCTTAAAAATGAATATTCAGAAGACCAAATGACAAACACAAGATCTGAGAAACGTAAATATTAATGGCTACATTCAGAAAGCAGTAAAAGAATATGTATACCTGGGTCAAATTATCAAACTAAATAAGGAAAACCACACTGCTGAAAATGCCAAACGAACAAGGTTAGCCTGGACTGGATTTAGAAAATTGTCATATTTCTTCAAAAACCAACGAATGCCCCAATACTTAAGAAGCCAGATTTTCAACCAATGTATTCTACCAATAATAACATACGGCTGTCGAACATGGCCATTCACAAAGGCAACATAGAAAAACTATCGAAAACACAACGACCCATAGAAAGGGTGATGTTGGGAATGAAATTTAAGTACAAGAAAGAAACATCTGGATATGAGTATAGACCAAAGTTGAGGATGTAGCAGCAAAAGTGGCAAAGCTTAAATCCAACCATGGAAACCATATTTGGGGCAAAGGATCAGAGGACGTTCCCAAATGAGATGGAACGACGATTTTAAGAGATCTGCGGAACTACATTGAAAAGGTCTGGCACAGACAGCAATGGCGAGAATTGTCAGAGGCTTATATCCAAAGATGGATGACTAATTGCTAAAAAGAAAGAAAAGAAAGAAAGCGACTTTAAAACGGGGAGGTTATTTTTTCACAATTGCAATAGTTCCTCTAACGAAAGGAAAATCGAAACAAAAATAAAAAATAATTCTCTATTGAAATTTTACACTTAATTTACTTTTCAAATACATTATATTTTCTCGTAACTTAAAAATCTGTAAATTGCTCTACGCGGCACTTCCTTCGCTAGTAGAAGTTTTGAACATATTGTTTTTAAAATATCAAAGCATATACACGTATTTTGGGTTCAAGGTATGCCGTATTTCGTCAAGGATAAACACCAAATATATGTGCAAAGTGTGATGTTTATTTAGCTAATGGCTTTCGAGTTAAAGCAAAAATAAACGGAATTTAATTTTTTTGGTGTTCCCCCTGTATATGTGTGACCGAAATATTATTAGTTTGGAGCCAGGTAAACATATAATTGGCATGCAAAATATCGCCTTCTTGCAACAAATAGTTTTTGAGCTACATCGCCAACAGACGGGCAGACAGACAGATCGACCGACCGACGGAATTGATGAAAGACTGTTATTCGTCATTTAGGGCTCTGAAAAGTAAAATCTAAAAATAATTTAGTAGGCGATTGCAATATTTCCTTCGTCATTTAGAAGAGTAAAGTACAAACATAGAAACAAGGTAGTTTTACTCTTGTCGAAATTTAAAATTAATTCGATTTCCCGCCAAATTGTAAAACCATTGAAAAATAATATGTTCGTAAAACGAGTTTTAAATGATACAAAAACTTGTATAAATACATTTCTCTCAAAAATTGCTAATAAAAAAGTTGCCCGTATGTTGCATATTATTTGAAAAACTATATTTCTAAAGTTCCTGTTAAGTCACTCACCTTATTTTATCTTACAGTAGCCCTCAAATAAAAAAACAATCACTAAAATATACACTGGCACATGCTAGGCTGTTAAGTCTATAAGAGCTACATATACCATACTAATTAAAAGAAAAGTTCAGATAAAGATATTTATTTTCATATTAATTTGACTATGTTACTAACAAACAATTTTGGAACATGCACTAA
>CALNHX010012831.1:0-22087 GCA_940337035.1 Agriotes lineatus
ATACTTAATAATATAAATATAAATGTACAGCAGAATGTCTTATTTCTAAAAATTCGCTAGCAATTTACAAAACTGTAGTTTGAGGTGCACGACATTTCAAATTAAAAAGACTGCAAGTAATAAAATCAGAATTTCATTGTGTAATTTTAAAGTTTAAGATGCACCCAATCTAGAATTCCCTTCGTTTTTGGTGATGATGACATCTGCCTTAGAGGCGTTTTTCTAACGGCCCTTTTTTGGAGGCGTTTCCTTATCGATGTTCTTCTGACTGAACCTTTTTGATGTGGACTTGGATGAGTAGCTGGTGTTTTTAATTTATATTCTAAATCAGACTCGCAGTTATCAGTTTCCATTCCGGTTTTTCCTATAGTACCAGTCGGGGTTGGCTTCTTTTGCTGTTTAGGTTTAGCTAGCAGCACATTAGGAACGTTAAGGTCTTTGATGTAATCAGCAAACTGTAGGCGTCCGGGTGGATTAATAGTTTTTCGAGGCCGCAGAATGTCGTGAATTAAATCGACTATGTTAGACGCCGGTAAAATTTCACCCTTTATAGTAACGGTGCCCTTGTGATCCCAGTTCACATCGCTTGAGGTACTCAAAATGCGTAGGAAAACTTCAGCTTTTTTCTTAAAAGTTTTGGGAAGTGTAGATAAAATAACGGCATTTGATAGGCTGTCACTGGTTGTTTCAATAGGTATTTTGATTGGCTGCCGAGCCTGGTTTGTGAAATGAAGGAATCGTTGTAAAACCTGATTGTACTGGATCCATTTATCGTGATCAGTTAATTTGGACTTTAAAACTTTTTGCATTTCGTCATCAAGCTGTGATAATATATTTTTCTCCGCATCATCGCCGGACTTAAGACGTTGGACAAATTCCGGCGATACAATCAACATCTTCCGCTCTTTGTCCATTTTAGTCGAAAAGGAGCTCAGTAGTTTGTTCTGGTAGAGCCGTCGTGAATAAACTAGCTTAAAATCAAGACTTTCATAATAAATATATAAAAAAATATGACAGGTACGGGAATCGAACCCGTATTCTCTCTCGAGATCAGAACTTGAATCTGACGCCTTAACCATTCGGCCAACCTGCCTCCCTATATAAACGAGCACTCTCTGCATAATTAAGAAAACATATAGTTTAAAAAGCCTTCTGCATGCAATTTCAAACAATATTTCATATAAATTAAGCCATGTACAAATTTCTAAATCGGTTTTGATATATATTTTATCGAAAGATTGGACCCTCAGCTACCGTTTCATTACTATTTGTCGTGATGCGTCATCGATGAATTTTACAAGTGCCATCCTGCCTGCGATGTGACGCATGCAATGTATCCACCCCTTTTTATTTTAAAATTCTATAAAAACAGAGGCCCGACTGATGCCGCACTAACACGTTTTAAACCATTGTACTCTGTTACCTGATGCGGCAGCAGTTTGGACCTCTGATTTTATAGAATTTTAAAATAAAAAGGTATGGAAACATTGCATGCGTCACATCGCAGGCAGGATGGCACTTGTAAAATTCATCGATGACGCATCACGACAAATAGTAATGAAACGGTAGCTGAGGGTCCAATCTTTCGATAAAATATATATCAAAACCGATTTAGAAATTTGTACATGGCTTAATTTATATGAAATATTGTTTGAAATTGCATGCAGAAGGCTTTTTAAACTATATGTTTTCTTAATTATGCAGAGAGTGCTCGTTTATATAGGGAGGCAGGTTGGCCGAATGGTTAAGGCGTCAGATTCAAGTTCTGATCTCGAGAGAGAATACGGGTTCGATTCCCGTACCTGTCATATTTTTTTATATATTTATTATGAAAGTCTTGATTTTAAGCTAGTTTATTCACGACGGCTCTACCAGAACAAACTACTGAGCTCCTTTTCGACTAAAATGGACAAAGAGCGGAAGATGTTGATTGTATCGCCGGAATTTGTCCAACGTCTTAAGTCCGGCGATGATGCGGAGAAAAATATATTATCACAGCTTGATGACGAAATGCAAAAAGTTTTAAAGTCCAAATTAACTGATCACGATAAATGGATCCAGTACAATCAGGTTTTACAACGATTCCTTCATTTCACAAACCAGGCGCGGCAGCCAATCAAAATACCTATTGAAACAACCAGTGACAGCCTATCAAATGCCGTTATTTTATCTACACTTCCCAAAACTTTTAAGAAAAAAGCTGAAGTTTTCCTACGCATTTTGAGTACCTCAAGCGATGTGAACTGGGATCACAAGGGCACCGTTACTATAAAGGGTGAAATTTTACCGGCGTCTAACATAGTCGATTTAATTCACGACATTCTGCGGCCTCGAAAAACTATTAATCCACCCGGACGCCTACAGTTTGCTGATTACATCAAAGACCTTAACGTTCCTAATGTGCTGCTAGCTAAACCTAAACAGCAAAAGAAGCCAACCCCGACTGGTACTATAGGAAAAACCGGAATGGAAACTGATAACTGCGAGTCTGATTTAGAATATAAATTAAAAACACCAGCTACTCATCCAAGTCCACATCAAAAAGGTTCAGTCAGAAGAACATCGATAAGGAAACGCCTCCAAAAAAGGGCCGTTAGAAAAACGCCTCTAAGGCAGATGTCATCATCACCAAAAACGAAGGGAATTCTAGATTGGGTGCATCTTAAACTTTAAAATTACACAATGAAATTCTGATTTTATTACTTGCAGTCTTTTTAATTTGAAATGTCGTGCACCTCAAACTACAGTTTTGTAAATTGCTAGCGAATTTTTAGAAATAAGACATTCTGCTGTACATTTATATTTATATTATTAAGTATTATACGAAATAAGAACAATATATTTGTTTATTACAAAGTGTTTGTGTTTTTTATTTCTACTCTGCTTTTGTTTTTCACGAATCTGCAATAATTACAAAATCTAAAGCTAAAATATTAGTATTTGAAGTTATTTTACAGTTACAAAAGTGTAAAATTTCAAAAAAAAATCAATCTACGATTTCATAATGGCGTGATATAATTTAAAAATTGTGATTTCTTTTAATTTTGAGCGACACATTTTATAAAAAGTGTAAAACATTTGCAAATTTTTCAACGAAATTGTGTGTTTTATTCAGGTTTATGTTAATTTGTGATAAACATACATATATTTTGTATAATTTCAAGTGTTATGATGGCAGTTTTGTAAAATTTTAAGTGAAATGACGGGGCCAGAACATTTTTTCAACAAAATTACGTGTTTTTATTCAAATTTATGTTAATTTGTGGACAACATATATATATTTTTCAATGAAATTGCGTGTTTTGGTGGTGTCAGAATATTTTTTTCAACGAATTGCGCGTTTTTATTTAAAAATTATGTTAATTTGTGGTCAACATACATATATTTCCGTCAAAAGTATAAGATTTTTTGAATTTTGTTTATCGAAATGATTGTGTTAGTAGATTTTTTCAATGAAATTGCTATTTCTTTTAATTTTGAGCGGTGCATTTTATAAAAAGTGTAAAACATTTGCAAAATTATTTACAGCCAGAACATTTTTTCAACAAAATTACGTGTTTTTATTCAATTTATGTTAATTTGTGGACAACATATATATATTTTTCAATGAAATTGCGTGTTTTGGTGGTGTCAGAATATTTTTTTCAACGAATTGCGCGTTTTTATTTAAAAATTATGTTAATTTGTGGTCAACATACATATATTCCCGTCAAAAGTATAAGATTTTTTGAATTTTTTTTATCGAAATGATTGTGGTAGTAGATTTTTTCAATGAAATTGCTATTTCTTTTAATTTTGAGCGATGCATTTTATAAAAAGTGTAAAACATTTGCAAAATTATGCATAGTTTATGTAACATGATGTCAATTTTTGTAAAAATTTATGTGAGATGGCGTGTAATTGCGTGATTTTTGTTCAATTTTCGTGGTGTGTTTAGTAAAAATGTCGTTTTTTGTATAATTTCAAGTGACATGATGACAGTTTTTGTATAATTTATATGACATGATGTCGATTTTTGTGAAAATTTATGTGAGATGGCTTGTAATTGTGTGATTTTTGTTCAATTTTCGTCGTGTGTTTAGTAAAAATGTCGTTTTTTATATAATTTCAAGTGACATGATGACAGTTTTTGTATAATTTATATGACATGATGTCGATTTTTGTGAAAATTTATGTGAGATGCTGTATGACCATCTAGTAATTTTGTTGGCAGTACCTCTGCGGCAACTAAACTCCCCTAATGCAAACTGACACTTTTTCTGCTAGGTTAGGTTGTTTTCAGTTTAAGGTTATATTTTCTGAATAGGTACATTGTTGCCGGATCTCTCTCTCTAGTCTCGACATCAACTCGTGTTCTTTTAGATCTGGTCTGTCCTTTTTAAACTGTAACTAGCATCGTTTAATGGAAATTTTTTGCTGTGATCGCTGGTTCGACTCCAGCCATGGGACATCGCAGGAAGCTTTTTTTAAAATTAAAATAACGAACAAATATTTGTTAAGTCACTCATATATTAGCGCTAAAACATTCCAAAAATAATATGAACATAATACAATTGAAAACAAAATTTAGGTTACAACAAAAATAAATTTTCATAGATCTTTTAAAGTACATCAACACAAACTGCAGTAGCTTTGCAAGAAAATAATATAAGCAGCGACTCCAACACGTATTAAAAGACAACGAAATTCAAAATAATAAATAAGTATAACTACTTATTTATTGTTTCATACAATTCAGCTTAAGTAGTTTCTGAATCGGATGATTTCTTAACACCAAAACAGGGTAAATCTTGTCTGTTTATCTATAGATAGATAGATATTTATTGGTGCTAATATGCAACAAGTGCACTTACGTAAGTAAAAAAAAGATTACAATAAAATTAAAACTAATAAGAATCATCGGTTCAAATTCAAACGTCATTCAAGAAGGACACGAAGTTGGCGACCAATCAGAGCCCGGCATTCCAGGTCCGCGTTGTGCCATCTAGCGAACTCAAATATGCGACCGGTTAAGCCATTTGAGGATGACGAAATAGAAAGTTCTACAGAGTCGGTGATATCATTGCAAATTCCATTGTCTGTGCTGCAGAAACCATTGCGAATGTAAAATTTAAAAAAATACTAATCTGTTGTAATTGAATGAAAATCGATACAGATATCAACAAATATTTATTTTAAAGGCCTATCGACTGATAACAATACATAATTAAATCAGGCAATATGCCAGAACGAAATTAAACTATGTAAAACATCTATTAAACGGTATTAAATTGGCCTCTCTGAAATTTCTTCGAGGGACGAAATGTAATTGTTCTAGTAAAAGTGAGAATAATTTAAAAAATATCTATGTTCATAAACAGCGATGTAAATTTGAAATTCATTAGTTAAACAGGGCACCGAAACTGCACGCAAGTGTGGAAGTAGTGACCATGTTTAATTCCTTTAACCTCGATCGCTCCGATAGCCCGGTTGGTTAAGGCTTCGTACTCGTAATGCTGCGATCGCTGGTTCGATTCCAGCCATGGGACATCGCAGGAAGCTTTTTTTAAATTAAAATAAAATGTGAGAAAACCAAGATGGACGACACCAGAGAAGTTAAATTCAAAACAGGGACTTAGAAAAATCTGAAAAAATTTAAAATCCAAATATTCGCGCGAAATTTAAATGGCATCCGTGCATGAGAGAGAGAGAGAGACAACAGCTTCGATGAGGGAGACGGAAGATCTATCAGTTTGAACTTCAAATATTTCCGCGAAAATTCAAAATTAAAAACAACCGCCGTGAGAAGTGCGCGCGCACCAAGATGGCCGACACACCGCGAAATTCAAATTCAAATATGGGAACTTAGAAAAATTCGGAAAAAATTCAAATTTCAAATATTCCCGCCAGAAATCCAAGATGGCCGCCAAAGTCCGACGCGTAATTCCGGAAGCAAATTAAAAATGGCCTCGCGTAATTTAATCAGTAGCACATATGTAAATTACATATCAAACTTCATATGTGATTAATTAGATCAAACCGCGAAATTAATTAGATCAAACCGCGAAATTAATTGGGTCAATCCGCGAATTAAAATTAAAACCGCGAAATCCGCGAATAAAACCGCGAATTAAGGGGGCGTGGCTTAATCGAATTAAAAGTGGTGGGGGTAAAGTGTCCCCTTTCTACTCACGTATTTTTCTGAACGTTGTATAATTTTTAATGGATCCAGATAATTGGGTTTGATGCCCCTAGTATGTGTGCTATTTCTAAAGTACATGTATGCATGTTTTCAAATCCTTGTTGATGTGAGCACTGGCTGTTGGGTGTTTTTTAGTGAAGAAACATTTTTGTTTTGCAATTGATTGTTTGAAATTGGTTAGAAATGATGACATTAATGTGTCCGATGGTTGGATGAAGTGTTTGTCATCGAAGAAATCATTAAGATAATTGCAGATTTGCTTTGATGCTTGAGAGCAAAGAAAGTAAAATCCATGGAATATTATCGGGCCATGCATTAATACATATTGCATTAATTGCATTCTTTAACGTACGATTAAATCGCTCAATGATTCCTTGGAAAATTGAATAATAGGTGATTAAACGAATGTTTTTTATTTCCAAAAGCGAAACAAAATCTAACCATGATTTTGAAAGGAAAACAGAAGCGTTATCATTAGTTAGAAATTTCGGTATACCAAAACATGCAATTCAAACTGCTGCTATTGCTGAAATTATTTCATCTACTGCTGCGTTTTTTTATGGAATCGCTTCGGGCCAGCGTGCGAAGCGGTCGATTATGGCCAAAATATGTTTGTAATATTTAGATTGGGTAAGATGTATTAAATATATGTGTGTATGTTGGGAACGGAAATCTGGTTTACCAAATGGATGAAGTGGTGGTTTTGAAGTTTTATTTATTTTAATTGTTTGACAGGAAGTACATTTATTGACTAAATTTTTTATATCTTTGTACATTGATGGCCAGATATGACGTTTGCTGATCAATTTTCTACACGTGCGAATTCTTGGAAGAGACAATGAATGAGTTGTTTTGAATATTTGTAAGCGAAAAGACTGTGAAATGAAAGGTCTTTGTGTACCCATGGAAGTTTCAAACCAAATAGGAGTTCCGTTTAATGAACTGGTTTACGTGAAAGATAAATTTGGGTTGGACAACAGGTTTCCAAATTCAGGGTCATTCTGCTGAGCTATTGCTAAATCATCGAAATTGATCGTATTTTGGAGACTAATGCAATAAACTCTAGTCAGAGCATCTGCTGGTATGTTATCTGCTACTTTGACGCATTGTATATTTGAACAAAATTGCGAAATGTATTGCAACATTCCTAGCTCCCGAGGTGAGTGGTAACCTGATGATTTAGTAATTGCGTAGGTGAGACGTTTATGGTCGGTAAAGATAGTGAATTGTTTACCATCAGTATAATATCGAAATTTCTTAACTGCAAAATAAATGGCTAACAGCTCCCGTGAGACGATGCTATATTTTTGTTTTGCTGAAGTTAGTTTTCGCGAGCAGAAATCAAGAGGTTGTCACATATCGTTTTGACATTGTTGCAACACACTTGCAATGGCATTGGAAAATGAATCTGTCCATAAACTGATTTCAGCATTTGGTATTGGATAAATCAATAAAGTTGCACTTGCTAGAGCTAATTTTATTGTTTCAGATGTCTCCAATTGAGAAGCGTTTAAATGATCTGGTTTATCGGTTGCTTTTCCAGCGATAACCAATGACATTAAAGCTGCGATTAGACGTGCACAATTAGGTGTGAATTTATGATAATAAGTGATCATTCCTATGAAGTCTAGGAGTTGACGTTGAATAGTCGGAGACGGAATTGACTTGATTGCATCCGCCTTTGACTCTTGAGGTCTAATTCTCTCTTTACACACTGTGTACCCTAAGAAATTTAAGTTATGGACACCAAAAGCACATTTGTTTATGTTGAGTAATAATCTGTAATTCACTAATTTGGTGAATACTTTTTCTACATGTTGAATATATTAAGATTTGTTAGCGCTAAAAACTAGTATATCGTCTAAATAGCAAACAACAAAACTCATCCCTTTGAAAACTTCTGACATGAGGGTTGACCAGCTACTCTGAGAGTTCCGTAGTCCAAAATGACAATTGTTCAGAATTTAAACGTTTGCATTTAGTAAAACGAGGTAATCCTGTTGTTATAATTTTTTGTACGACTTTATGGTTAATAGGTGTATGGATATCGAAGTCGTTTAGCAATTTGGGAAACTGTTACAGCAGGTCTTTGTATTCTTGTTGAATAGAATCAGGAATAGTTTTGTTTACAGCAGGCGGTGATTGGTTAAGTTGTTGATTGTTATGTGAGAAAGGTTGTTGATGATTGCATGTATGTGTAACTACATGGTTACGTTGGGAACAAATCATAACACGTAGATAAGTGTTTGAGGACGAACCTTGTGTAGGTGTATGTGTAAAACTTGACATTGGTTTATAGGGAAGGGGAGACATCATCGGACATACAGTTAACCAAGTCGCCAGCGTGGCCGAGCGGTTAGGGCGTCACGCTGCGCTGCCACGGTACGGGGTTCAATCCCCACATCTGGCAACTGGCGGTCGGCCCACCCAGTCTCTTAAAAAATTGGGTACCGAAACCACGGTTGTGGAAGTAGGGAAAGTAAGGCAGTCGTCGAAGGCGTGATGCTAACCACATCACTCAGTACGCCGTTAACGTGTGCCAGATGACTGGGTTTTGGAAAGATATATTTCGGAGACCCTGACTCGCCTTGCCTCAGGCCATGTTCCTACATGGAATGAAATGCCCGAACTATACAGTTAACCAAACAAAATATTATATTGGAACTGCAAGTCATGCCGCTCAATGAGAAAATACATAAATTTGATACTAATGACAAGTGAAAAGAATAAAATATATTGCTTTGGCTCCACGTTGCTTCATCTTTTATATTCCAATTGACTATGTTATGTATGAAAATGGTTTTATGTCATAACAATAATTATAATATTTTAGCTATTACTTTTGACTTTTACTGTACTTTACTTTATTTTCAATCAATTCTTTTTCAAAAATAGAATTTTAGGTAACTCATTTGCCCTTTTATAAATTATGGATTGTCAATATTATGAAATATCTAGCTCGGGTAGAAACATTTTACTCTTGACGAAAACACAGGTCGAATTCGTTCATAATCTAGACTGCTTTTATTCCTGAAATTTCATTCTTTTATTTCATGACAATTTGTAAGTCTGTCACCTGTCATTTTAAATTATACAAGTGCAAAATTAATTACAAATACCTCCTCGTTACATTACTTGTCATTCAATAAATATCAAATAGTAAGTACTCCCCTCTTTAAAATTACCCCACTTCACTCTTCCTATATTTTTTTCAGTTTCTACATAAATACCTGTATTCTGTCACCTGTTCATAGACCTTACCACTTTTTTTTTACCAAGCCAAACGCATCCAGTAATCTCACAGAGATCTCCCAACGTCCAAAAAAATCCTAGTACGAACTCTACCAAACACCAGGATCCGCAAAGACTTCTCGGCCAAACACGACAAGGCACCTACCACTTTTCTCCAACAGAACTGTCAGCAACAAACGCCTTCCACGTCTTCCTACCAAAATTCTCAAGCTACCGACGACCTATAGTATCACGAACCTCGACTAGATGCAAGTTATAAGATGCCACTTCAGTGACAAGCTTGTCGAGTTAGAACTCCATTAGATGAAAAGCTTCTATCCACCCCATAAAACGCTGATTCTGCTAACAATCTCTATGTAAACCACTTCCAGTAAAATCATTCCCTCTTATCTAATTCATGTGATGTAATGTAATTTTTTTCATTATTAGACATTTGCCTGCTCAACAATTTACACCGTTATACAAGGCAGTGATGGCAGGTTATGTATAATGTAAGACGTAGGGTGAGCGGTAAGTATGACCGCAGGAAAGTTCAGAGTGTTAATTAGTTGTGATTCCCATAAAGAGCACTACGTATGTTGACACTGTTCATGTAATGGTTGTCACTGTTATCACTTGGGAATATGTCTTATGCTGGTTGGATGAGCGCGGGAGAGTTTGGATTGTTAATTGTTTTTCACTGTGAGAGCACTGGTTGTTTTAAAACTAATTTCTTAGTCGTTGTCACTGTTATTTATTTAGTTATTATTTAGCAAGTTTCGCTATGTGTTGTTCAATTGTGGGTATGCCCAGTTCGTGGTGTAGTTGTTGATTTGTGACGAACCATGGAGCGTTTACCGCGATTCTAAGAATATTGTTCTGGAGCACTTGAATTCTGCGGAGGTTTGTTTTAGATGTGTTGCTCCACACAACGTATCCATATAGAACTAATGGGAGTATAAGTGACTTATAAAGAGTGGTGTACATTGAGTAAGCAAGGTAGATTTGCGATTAATAAGAGGGTATAATTGAACAAATCGCACGTGTCCTTCATTCAGTTTTTTGAGGACATGGTTTTTCCAGGTGAGGTTGGTGTCGAAATAAATACCTAGGTATTTAACTGGTTCATCGTAGCCGTTCCACTGAATATAGTGGCCGTTAATTCGCTCCAGCGTAAAGATTTTTCTGACGCATTTGGTGTAATTGATTGAGAGGTTCCATTTATTGAACCGTTTGTTAAGTGTAGTGGTAGCTTCTTGTAGATTAAAAATGGCCACTTCCAGGCATTCATGTCTAGCTAATATGACGGTGTCGTCGGCATACATTGCAAGGTCCGCATTGATGGCGAGGAAATCGTGCATGAAGATGTTGAAGAGGATGGGGCCGAGAATGCTACCTTGTGGAACTCCCGCGTGTATGTTTTTGATGGGAGATAGGGATGTGTGGATTTTAACTGAGAAGGAGCGATTATCTAGGAAGGAGAATAAAATGGATTTTATGTATTCGGGTATTTGCAAGAGTAAGAGTTTGTATTTGAGACCATTTGTCCACACGCGGTCGAAAGCTTGTGCTATGGTAATAAATAGGGTTGCTGTGAATTGTTTGGATTTATATCCTCTTTAAATGGCTTCTGTCACTTGTTGTAGTTGATGGCTGGTGGAGTGGCCTTCCCTGAAGCCGAATTGATAAGTTGGTAGGATATCTAGTCGTTGATTAGAAATGAAATGATGACTGGTAGATGGTCCGAGTCTAGGTCGGGGAGCACTTGTTGATGTATTTGCTTGTTGAAGTTCTTGCAGGCTACAATGTCCAGTACGTCAGGTTGGTGGTCGTTTCTGTAAGGGTAGTAAGTGGGTTTATCGGGGGCTTGAATTTGAAAAGCGTATGTAGATGTGAGGTCGTATAGTTTTGAGCCGGCGGGGTTTGTTGCTCTACATCCCACAAATAGTGTTTTTGGAATTTAGGTCACCGATAAGTAGAATAGGTTCATTTGTGGTGAATATTGTCGAGATGTCTTGCTCTAGGAGTCGCTTGTTGGGTTGTTTGTAGACACAAATTATGTTTACGGTGCTGCCGTCATGGGCTTTAATTTTAATTGCTACGGTCTTGAGGTTTGTAGTATTGATTAGTTGATATTCATGGTGGATAATTTTGCGCTTAATGATGATGGCCACTCCTCCCGATACAACGTTGGCATTTCTTTCAAAGCGGTAGATCTGATATCCAGCTATTTTGAGTGTTTCACAGTAATTTAAGTGGGTTTCCGAGACGCATGCTATATCTATGGAATATCGTGACAGAAAAGACTTCAATAAGTTTAGCTGATTTTTGATGCCATTTGCATTCCAGTTGAGGATTTTTATTTGAGAGATTGTGTAAATTAGTCCATTGAAGAGAGTCGGTAAGAGGTTAGTTAAAAGAAAGTGTTTTATTTGTTCATCTAGGGTTGTATTAGATTTAGGACGGATGACAGTAGGGTGTTCAGTAAGGATGTGGTTTCGGGAGCTGAATTGTTCATTCTGGGTTGCCATGATGGGTTTATTTGTGGGGTATTACGTGAGAGTTGGGAAAAGTTTTTCAAGATATTATCAGGTACGTGGTTGCTATATTATGTTTTTGGTGTTTTGTTAGGTTCATTTCTGGGTCGTCTGTCATGAGTTCTTGTTTCTGTGAAGTATTTACATCCCCTAAAATTGGCGGGGTAATTTTATCCGCAGTTGGTACACATCGGGGAAGGGGGGGGGCGGTTTGTCACAGTTTGTGTATAAGTAATTGCCTAGACATTTTACCCATCTAGATTTAAGCAATAATTTTTAGTATGGCCAATGCGTTGGCATCTGTGACATTTCGGGGTTTTGTTATTGTTCTTTCGTGGTTCTATGGTCACTATTGAGTGGTAAATTTTGTTGATTGTAAATATTTCGTTTGCTTTTTCATTCGCTGTTAAGTGTATTACGCAGACTGGCATAGGTGTTCTATCTTTGTTTAGTAGTCTCGTAATCCGTTTTATCGGTAGTTCATAAGCTGCAAGTTCAGCTTGAATATCATCTGCCGTTAAGGAGGGGGGAACGTTTTTAATGACTACTGAAAGTGGTCTGCCATTAGGATTTTGGAACGTGTGAAACTCAATTTTGTTATCTAGATAATGTTTGGCCAAAGATCTATAGTCTTCTTGGCAAGTTAGGCTAATCTTTAATGTAGATGAATTTAAGGATGTTGTGAAATCTTTCTTGACTAGGCTTTTAATGTCCTTGATAACTTCTTTATGGTTGACTGGACCGTGAAGGAAAATAGGTGGTATTTCGTCTTTCGGTGGTTGATTAGTTGTCTCGGTGTCGTTGGAGGCGGAGGGTTCGAGATGACTAGGTAGATAATATCTGTTTTTCTCCATTAAGGATTTGGGTTTCCAGACGTATTTTTTTTTGTAGATCGGAGATCGGTGGAGATAAGTGATCAGAGTTTCTTTTTAAGACGGACATGATGGATTGCGTCTAAGTACACCCCCCAGCTGGGGGTGTGAGATGTGTTTGGAATTGTTAGTATTTAGTAAATTAAATAAAATTTTGTTACCGGGAATAAAACAAAGGTGAATGTCTGCTCGCGATACAGCACTTGGCGAAAGTTATCACAGCGGTCACAACGATAAGTTTAACACAGGCGTTCACAACGGCTGTTCCACTCGGACTCGTAATGTAATGTAATGTAATTTGACAACAAACTCAGTTCGGCATCCCATTCCAGAAATTGCTTTTGTAGATTATAACTGTAGTACTTAGGGCATTCTCACCGCATCCATTTTCTTTTTCCTTATTATCTTGAAATCTTTAAATCTTTTAAAATTTATTTTTTATTTTCTTCTCTCCAATTTTTAGTTTAATTTATAACCCATTTATATTTCAAACAGATTATAACTTTCAGAAAGGGTTTATTTTAATAATTTTAGCCGCTTACAGTGTTTTTGTACCAAATTATTTTTACATACTCATAAATATTATTATCTCCTTAGTGATTTAGTTTAGCATATATTTCTTAGTCTAACACTCTATAGAAACTTTATCATATTTATCTAACACCCACTATGTTGAATGATATTTCTCGAATAAGTATTTGCCATTAATCCTCCACTTCATTTTCGATAATAATTAAACTATGTTAGAATCTTACTGTTTTCTATATAGCATCATTCGATTGAATTTCAAATTCTATTTAATTTCTTTACCAAATACATTTTAATAATTTCGATATACTTCTATTACCTAAATTCATCTTTGAAATTTAATACTGAGTTCTTTTAACCTTTTTACTTTCCTCGTTTGAAAGACGAAGGAAGTATTGTAATCGCAAAAAAATCACCTTCCGAGATTTCTCCAGATCTTCACGATTCAGGATCCGTAGATGACGAAAAAGAGTGGGAAATAGATTGAAGTAGTAATTTGCACACAGATCAGGCCGTACACTTGACGAAAATAGAACCCAACAAATAAATGATAAGGTGGCAAAAAATTCAAAAAGTTTCCACAATAATACCCTTCGCTTAAATAGAACCGCGCGTCGCACACATCAGCGTGTTTATTTTTCATTCAACTTAGTAATAGATACAAGTAATAATTTATACATAGTGCAGGCTCTATTCTTACCAAAAATGAGAGCGAACAGATACCGAATACATTTTTTACAATACAAAAACGATACACAAATTACTAAATATAGCTGCGACGGAGAAATTACAGAAGCCGGTCCTCCGTGGCTCAGGTAGAAATTGCGCGTTCCCTTAGGATATCGCACTAAACGTTCGGGCTGCACATGCTGTCCGCCTGCCGTTAGAATTCGACCACCGTTAACGTATTTTTTATTTGAAAATTTATTTAATTTATTTGAAACGTGAAGATATTTTTACTCCTACCTTAATTTGATTTTTAAAATTATTTATTGTCATAATGACGAGGGAAGTTCTGAGTAAAACCTTTTACAGATCTTTTTAAATCTGATATTGAATCCTTATACTAAAGACCATTACAATATATTGATAATAATTATGATAGTCTCACCAGCGCAGCGAGTGGGCGATACACTCTGACCTCCACAGCACCCCGAGGCACCGTAATTCACAAAAGCAAAATCAGTTCAAAAATTTTAGCCCGGATATTTTAAATCACTCCGCTTAAAGGTTTACTTATACAAGTATATCATAATACACTATTAAAGGACTTGTAAAACAACATATTTTAATTGCATAGTCGTTTCTTCATTTTCTGTTGCTCTTCAAATTCCTATGAAAACAATGAAATGAAAAAATGCTGAGATGCAGGTATATTCACAATTTCTATATATTTATAACATATTTATATATAAAACTTAAAGTTATTAAAACTTCGTCAAATATTCTTGTTTCTCTTCCTTTCCTTTTTATTATTTTTCTTCGTCCTTTTCGTTTTAGTCGGTTTTCGAGCATCGTGAATTCAGGAGATTTCTTCGATTCGGGCTTTTTGCCCTTTCCGATTCTTGGCCATTTTTATAGATTGATTTAGGTTCTTTTCCGTGGCTTTGATTATGTGCGAATTAATAAATCTTTTAGTCCTCCCTACAAGTATATTACTAAAGTTTAACAAGCGATGTGTTTTGAAACCAATTACTAGTTTCACCGTCAGGTCCCGACCTTGATCTACAGATGCACAATTGGTATCAGTAATAACGCCACCAAGGTGGAACAATAAAATTAAATAGTAGAACGACATTATAACAATCGTTGAACTGAATAAAAATTAAAATATAGCAAGTAAGAAACACTTGGCATAAATGACACCGAAGCCCGGAATGATACATAAATTTTCATTGTACCTAAACATAAACATCTGGTGTAATACACTCACACAACTTCCTTTTATAGTGATCTTATAATTAACCAAAATTTTGATTTTAAATTTTTAAGCATTTGTCAAAAAATATCAAAAATTTAAAATTCTACAGAAACCGTACAAAATAGAGCGTTAGTTGAATACACAAATTTTCTCTATAATTTTAAGCTGAATTCAAAAATGTAATAATATAGCTGGTGTTCTATTTCAAATAGGCGTTAACTAAAAAAATTGAAAAAAAAACAAAAGAAATTCATTCTAGAGGGTATTCAACTGGAAAGTCACCTATCTCACATTAATACACATTAAAAATGTAATGTTTGAAAAAAATCGTTTGGGCCGTTTTTTAAAAAATTCAAAGAAACTGAAAAATCACAAGAGTAAACACCATACCGATTTTCTTCAAAGCTTGCTGTGGCATCTACATAGTACACAAAACTTATATATGGAGTTTCGACGTCATACTTTTTTTGTTTTTGGAATATTTTGTTCACAGGCACACAGACACACCAATGAACAAAACATGTGTTTGGGTTCAGGGGACTCTAAAACGTGGAAGATCTGTTGAAAACTCAATTTCGATTTTTGGGGTGAATCCAATAAATTTAGTGCCAAAGGAAATGCAAAAGAAGTTCAAAAATTACTATTGAAGATACAGAAAACTGGAGCCCTCTACGCTTGATCTCCCTTTTCGAGAAAAACTTAATGGTAAAATCCAAACTTGGCTATCGCGATTTGTTTTCGAGTTATAAGAAAAAGCTTGATTTTTGGATTTTGGATTTTTCGTTCTATGGGTATAGTATTCCAACCAGAAATCGGAAAGCTATTTAAAATCAGGCCAGCATTGAAAACAGTAAGTCACTTCGTAATTTAATTCATAAAATTACTGTTTGATGGTCATTCAGTGACACTTCGATAATAACCTTCAAATTTGACAGATGCATTGGGAAGTTTGGAAGATATATGTATACATTTTTTCAAAATTTTCTGTGCTACTATACGGTTTTAAAAACTCAACTAGCACATAATTAAATCATGCACAATGTTACAATGCCTTAACAAAACAGTTACATGTACAGTTTGCAGATGAACTGTCATTACTTGAAAGCTGATTGACATTAGAATATTATTTACTGATTGTATGAAACCAACTTAGACATGACTTACACTTTTCATGGTGCACTGGATTTTAAATAGCTTTCCAATTTTTGGTTGGAATACTATACATCCTTCTTATTTATAAAAATAGAAGAAAGTAATTCCTACGTTATTCAGGCACTTTTTTGATAAGAATGCAGTGCATAGTCAATTTTTCAAAAATGGTTCTCTGAATGTCATTTTTTGGCAGTGTTCTATTATGGTGGCCTAGTGGTAAGAGTGACAGACTAGTAATCACAGCGATCAGCGGTCCAGGGTTCAAACCCGAGGGAGGCGCGAGTTTACGTATAAAAACCGTACAATATCAGTCCTTCTCAGGACTAACCAGGAACCCCTGAAGACGGGAGTAGATCAAAACTCCGAAACGTCGTGTGATATACACCCTAGACAGTGGGAAACAGTTCGAAAACGCATATTTTTAAAAATATTTTCGAAATTAGAGTTGTAGCATAAAGTTATATTTTTTATATGGAACTTTGAAAATTGCAAGTGTTTTGCTATAATGCAGTGAAAAAAAATAATTCGAACCTGCATGATATACATCATTGGAATGGACAAAATGTCTTTCTTTTGATGCCAGAACCAACTATGCGTTCCGATAACAAATAACGCATCAGGAATACCGCAAATCAAGATTATTATCTCATATAAACTTGAGTTTACTAATTGTAGTTACAGAGCAGCTGCCGTGTCATTTAGCAAAGTGGAAATAGAAGAATCGCAACAAAATGTCTGGCCACCGAAGCGTAGATTTCATAATACTCTATTAGAATCACCACGTCATTATTGTAAATAAAATGCGAGAAAATAACTTAAACAAATCTGTAAAATGCTTTACCCAGAACTTCCCTCGTCGACATTGTGACACTAAATAATTTTTGAAATCAACAAAGTTAGGAGTAAAAATATCTTCACGTTTCTAATAAATTAAATACATTTTCAAATAAAAAAAATTAATCCCGCTGGGGTTTGAACCCGCCGCATCTGCAGAGTGATCGTAACCGCACCCCTGCGTAGAGATCGTATCTGCATCGACAAAGCCAACTACGCTATCCAGCCTCTTCGAAATAAGTCAGGCGCGCGCCTTTCTAGAAAAGAAGGGTGTTATTGTTGAAACGTTTTTACTCTTTTGTGACGTTATCATACATCGGTTGAGTTCTTATTTCGGCAAGTGTAGAGCCTGACCTATGTGAAAGTGATTACTTCCTTCTATTTCAAAATTAACCCAAAACTAAACAAAATTTTATTTTTTTAAGATACTCACCCTGTATATATTTGTATGAAATTGTACCGGTTCATGCGAGGTAGATATATAATATGTATGCAAAATATTGTCTTTCTTCGACAAATAGTTTTTGAGCTATACTGTCAGCAGACAGACAGACGAAATTAAGAAAACCTATTTTTCGTCATCTAGAGACGTTGAAACGCGAAGATCTGAAGAAATTTCGGAAGGTGATTTTTTCGTGATTACAATACTTCCTTCGTCTTGCAGACGAAGGAAGTAAAAAACATACAGCATACAGTTTAGGTAGAAGGCACATATACACATTAGTTAAGTAAAGTTGTTTATCTAGAAGGCAGTTCACAAGGTCTCATTGTATTGAATGATAACTGTACATGTAATTGCTACAGCGTCGATACTAGGTAATTAGATTTCATAATTTTTTCTACGACCACTACTAAAAGTAGGCCTTTTAGCGCTAGCTTCTTTCACTAAAAGTGACGTTTTATAATTTAGCTTGTTAAAAGTGAAATCAGCTGTTTACTTTTAGCCCATGTGCTAAAAGTAAACAGCTGGTGTGGAATTTACAATTTCGAACTAGAAGTAAGGTTGTAAAGTTATTCTAGTTAGTTCTTGCGTTAGAGTGTTTTTTTAAATAATTAAAGCGTTATGTATTGTAATGAATACAGTAAACTGTGTGCATTTATAATTACCTTTAATAATCGACTTTGACATCCAGGCCGTAGAAACAATATTGTGTGCAAACTCATGCTAAAAGTGTTATTTCACTCGACATGTTATGAAACTCAGCCTTCGGCTTCGTTTCATAATTTTCATGTCTCGTGCATAAACGGCCACTTTTAGCACTTGTTGCACAAATACCTATTATCTAGTATTTGAAAACCAGACA
Organism: Agriotes lineatus; assembly: GCA_940337035.1. Lineage (NCBI taxonomy): Eukaryota > Metazoa > Arthropoda > Insecta > Coleoptera > Elateridae > Agriotes > Agriotes lineatus. The sequence goes on from CALNHX010012831.1 coordinate 18,561, forward strand.
CAAACAAATTAAGCTATTAATTTATTATATCATTGTTTATTCAGTGTTAAACTGCTTCATAATTTTTAAACAAGACTAATTCGGTTGTGAAATGACGTTTGAATCATCTTACTTTTGTCAATCTTGAAAGAAATTGTTTCCTTACGCTTTCTTAATAAAAGGAAATTACAATATCTTTTTGAAACTGTACTACTCCAAAAAATATAATTATTATTAAATGACGTAACCTCTATAAACGGTTATTTATGTTTTACAAATTTTTGCAGGATGACGTCATCTAGATGATTTAGTTGTACTTGAAAAAAATGTTTTGATAATTTGTTTGATTATTTGTTATCGAATGTGAAGGGCATTTTTTGTTTCAATTTTGGTTGACAGTAATTAAACATTAATGATGTAATAGGACTTTGAACCGTAAGGCACAACAAGGTTTAAAATAAGCACCATGGAATTACCAACATCGAAAAACAGTGGACGATAAGTAATAATGTATCAAGAGATAGGTTAATGCTACACGGTAGAATCGTGTATCGTAGTGATATCCTTTTTAAGATTTATATGCTCAGCAACTTGAAGAATTCCTTTTCATAAGGAAAGTCAAGTTTAGTTTACGCGAATTAAAAATAGTGAACCACACTTTTTAAAAAGTCATCATGTTCAGACTTCCTTGGTTGTACAAAGTAGTTACAGTAATCGTATATTTTTAAAAATAGAAAAGTATGAACATTTAAAATTTAAAGTGATGACTGTGCATTCAATTGTAGTTTTATAAGAAAAAGCTTTGAAGCGAAAAATATACAAATTTGATACTATTACGATTTATTAGACTTATCTTATTTGATTAACCTTTAAATATTGTAACTGTTATTTCAAATAACAATAAATAATACTAATTTAATTAGTATTTTAGCTTGTTCTAAGTTTTATAGCAGAGAACGCGAAGAGCCTTAATCAGAAACACATTTGAAGATTTTGCAACATTTATTGTTACCTTTATCTGAAAAGTCGCTATTGCTAGTTAGGTAAAAGCTCTACTGACTTAGTCCTCTACATATTCCTTATTTGTACAACTCTGGAATGTTGTGTTAACAATTGTTCTTGGACATAATTTCAAATATCTCCAGTAAATTCAAGAAAATGTTATTATTTGCAATATGTAAAATTTCATGTGTGGATCAAAATTGTGATTTAACTGTAGAATGTGATTAGCATCGATTGATCAATACAAAAATTGTTATTTTTGATATAAGTAATATGTTCGTTAATTATTTTTTTGAAAGCACGTCCAGTTTGACCAATATAAAAACAATTGCAAGACGAACAGTTACGACGGTAGACACCAGATCTTTCAATTACAAGTGTGGAATCTTTATAAAACACTAATAATTTATGAAAGAAACTGGTAGAAGAAAAAGACATTTAATAATTATCTTCTTCTTCGAGTGCCTTCTCCATCATTGGAGGTTAGCGATTACAACAGCATATTCTTCTCTATCTTCTGCTTTTCTAATTAGATCTTCGAAATGTAAACCTGTCCCAGTTCCTGATGTTGCGCATCCAGGACATTTTCTTTCTGCCTATTCCACGTTTGCCTTGGATTTTGCCTTTGATGATTAGTTGCGGAATACTATATTTTGTGTTTCTAAGCAGATGTCCTAGATAAGAGGTTTTTCGGATTTTTATTATATTAAGAAGTTCTCGATCTTTATTTAGTCTGCGTAAAACTTCGTCGTTGCTTATGTGTGCCGTCCAAGGTATTTTCAGAATTCCGCGATAGATCCACATCTCGAATGCCTCTATTTTATTCATGCTTCTGATTTTTAGGGTCCATGCCTCAGTTCCGTAGAGTAGGACTGACCATACAAAACATTTTATTAATCTTAGTCTAAGATTTATGTCGAGATGAGGATCACAGAGAAGACTTATTAACTTTTCAAAACTACTTCTAGCTTGCTCTATTCTAGCCTTGATTTCTTTTTCAGGATCTAGTTTACAATTTATCCAACATCTTAAATATTTTTATTGGTTTACTTGTTCTGATATATTTCCATTTAATATGATAGGTAGGGGAACGTCTTGTTTTTTTCTTTATTATCATTATTTTTGTTTTTTTTCTTATTGATGCGCATTCCGAATTCTTCACATGCTTCACTAAGTTTGTTCAACATGTTTTGTAAGCTGATATCTGACTCTGCTATAAGGACGGTGTCGTCGGCGTATCTGATGCTGTTTATTTGAACACCGTTGATTTTTATCCCTCCTGTAATCTCTCCTAGTGCTTTTCTGAATAAGAATTCTGAGTATAAATTAAATATCATAGGCGACAATACGCATTCCTGTCTAACCCCTTTGCAAATGTTTATACTGTTGGATATTTTTTCGTCAATTTTGATTGAAGCGCTCTGGTTCCAGTATAAGTTTTTTATTAATCTACTATCTTTACTGTCTATCCGGTGTTTTGTAAGGATTCCAACATCTTTGGGTGATTGACTCGGTCGAACGCCTTCTCGAATCTATGAAACTTATAAAGACGTCTTTTTGTTGATCTTGGCATTTTTGACACAATACTTGAACACAGAAGAGAGCTTCTCTAGTTCCCATCCCACTTCGAAAACCAAATTGATCTGGGCCTATTTCTTCTTCACATCTTCTACATAGTCTGTTGTGAAGGATTTTTAATAATACTTTAATAGCGTGGCTCATGAGACTTATAAGTCTAAAATCCTTCACATTTTCGCGACTGCGGTTGTTTGGGTATGGGGATGAATATAGACTCAAGCCACTCTTTAGGGATTTGTCCTGTGTCATATATTTGATTATACAACTCATTATAAATTTGGCAATAGTAATTGAGAATTTTACTTAGTTACAAGGTATAGATAAACGGATTACCCTTGACGACGTGGTATAATCACTTCGGTGTTTTCGGTGGGTTCAACAAAGCAAAAATAATGGATAATAATAATCTAGAGCCATGATGTAATAACTGTTTATGCAAATTCGAGGTTAGCAGGTTAGGTTTTGCGTCAGTTTTGACATAAACTGACGCAAAAACCTAACCTGATAACGTCGAATTTGACATAGACTTACAGTGCCACCAACATAACAGTGCCACTAACACAAACAGTGCCAACCTAGGAAATAAAATAATTTATTATTATCGGTCTATTCATTATATAATCGTAACGAATACCACTCGAGCAATCGAAAATAATGATTATTTTTCACTCGTAACTCGACGTAATCCTTAAAATACCACTCGAGCTGCGCTCTCGTGGGTTTTTTCGCAGATTACGTCTCGTTACTTGGAAAATAATCGATTATTTTCGATGCTCTTGTGATATTATAACTGATTATAGCCGGTGGCCATAAACATCTGAGATCCCGGTAGCCATGGAATTAGCTACTTATAAATGTTGGTTAGCATTATACATATTTCAATTATAATAAGTATTGGTATACAATGTAATAAAATGCAATAAGAGGAGGGGAATGTGCTCCAGATTCTGCAGTGTTAGCCTACGACT
>CALNHX010012832.1:0-22081 GCA_940337035.1 Agriotes lineatus
GTGTAAAAATGAAAGACAGTTTCTATTTAAAATATTATGGACTGATGAATCGCGTTTTACAAACTGCGGAATGTTTAATAGGTACAACGAACATTTATGGCTTCAACAAAATCCTAATTTTTTTGCCGTTTTTCTTGAATAACTTTGAATAGCTCGAAAACCGCAGCTTCAAGCGAAAGTGTCCAGGTTCAAAATTAAACTGCATGAAATTTCCTACAAAAAAAGTTCTTTTCCTTTCTCCTCTAGGAAGAATAGTTTGCGTGATGCAGGGGATGAAAGAATCGTGGATTATTAAAAATAGTGTTTTAATGGTATAAAATTAATATTATCGCAACGTTGTGCAAAAACTCCCTAATGTTTAATGTTAAATAAAGTGAGTTCAGATAGAATATTAAATGTTTGAGATGCTTGAGGGAAGGTAGGTTGCCGGTTGGAATGAGGTCAAGCATCTCCCTCCTTTGTGCGGCACCCCTCCCATTATACCATCCCTACCTACCCAACGGCAACACGTCCGGGCGCGTCCACGTCTCTTATGTGGGTCGACAAAATAACTTTACTGTGCCCGAGCTTATATAGTTGAGTTATTTTCAGTTTATTATGTGAGTAGGTACTTATTTTCAGTTCGGTATTAAGTGAGTTTTTTACCTAAAGTAGCTACCTATAAACAATGGCTGAGAAGTGTTTAATTTGTGAGTGTGATGTCAGTCATCTAGGTAACGTTGGTGAAAAAGGGATACGTGGATTTGTAAGTGCAAGTGATTTAAGAAAAGATGGGAAAGCTGAAGGCTTCAGGAACAAGAAACACGGCGTTGTTCATGACTCTTGCAGAATGGAGTACACCAGAACTGACTCAAGTAAAAGATTTCTGAGAAAAGCTCTTTCAGAGCAACAGCCTTCAACGTCACATGGTACCTTGCGTTTGCGTTCAGCTGAAGTGAAATTTGATTTTAAAACTAACTGTGCGAAAGCTATTGACGATGAATTTCATGATAAACAGAAGAGAAAACCTCAACATTTCCGGCGAAAAGTTTACAATGTTCGATCCTTCAGTTCCGACAATACAATTACATTTCGTGCTCAGGAGATGAAGGATGAATGGGGGGACACCATGCTAAGACGTATCTGCTCAGTTGAGGTTCTACACGCTGCAGATGCAATCTATCATGAGGATTGCTATAGAAAGTTCTTTATAGCCCCTGCACCTACATCGAGAAAAAGAGGACGCCCCGCCCTGAGGATGAAGAAATTTCTGCATCAATGCAGATATTCAATTACATAGAAGGAAATAACGACTGCCAGTTCTCCAGGAACGAGTTGTTGGAACAAGTTTCTGGAACAATATCTTATATAAAGACAATCAAGGTGAGAATAAAAAGAAAAATATGGAGACCGCATTCTTTTCAACACAATTCGCTCAAGAAGAACTGTTATGTGCTCTCGTAGTGCAGGTGAACATTTTTTGAATGATATATGGTATTCTTCGAGGTGCAACGGCGAACAAGCAGAACGGGAAAGACTCATAAAAGCAGCTGCCGCAATAATCTTGCAAGATATTACATCAATGGCGTGTGACAATTCTGTTTTTCCATCTTGTGACAAATTGTGTAGTGGGGCTGAGGAAATGGTACCTCGTATACTCTGTGTCTTCATGGACTGCATTTCAGCAAAAACGTGCAAAACAAACAATTGAAAAGAAGCTGGCATCTATATCCCATGCCCTCATTGCTACCATTTGCTCTCGATCTTTCATATCTCCTATCCTACATGCTGTCGCTCTCTTCATTCACAGAAATTTTGGATCAAAAAACTTGGTCAATCTACTTGCTGGTTTGGGATTCTGTGGGACTTCTCACGAAGCTCAACAGCTGGAGCTATCAACTATCTACAACATTGATGAGCCTGCCCCAAGTGTAACACTCTGTCAATATGTATTCTACAATGCTGATTTCAATGTCTCCACGGTTGATGGCTAGAATACTTTTCACAGCGTGGAGGCAACATATTTATCACCCCAGCCTCAGTTCTCCCACCATCTGAAGAGATCCAGAGGCTTAAATCGGCTCTCTCTGCCACAGAAGTAGGTTACCTTCAGATATTTGAACATCGGACAAGCAATGCATTACGGCAAATTAATGTTTTTGACTTGAACATGCTCACTTTTATCCCCTGCATTTCGCAACCTATTCTTCCTAGAGAAAAAATTAATAGAACCTTTTTTGTGGGATACTTCATGTAGTTTAATTTTGTACCTGGACACTTTTTCGCTAGAAGCCGCAGTTATTCAAGAAAAACGTGAAAAAATTACTTTTAAACGCTCCCCCACCACCCCGCTCACCACACACCGGTCAGGATTTTTAGTATGTTGTTCGTGGCATTCCCTCCTAACACTGTACCAACATTTGCGACTACACGAGTTATTTTCCCTATGTTTCCTTCGTTGACTGGACGAACTTGAATGATGTTCAGTTTACATGGGCGAGTATTCAGTTTCGTATAGATGAGACGGTCACTAATTGCCTTATAGTCGATGACGAGATCTTTTAATAGAGGTGATATTATTATTACTACTCCGTTATAACTAGATTCGTTATTACCTTATATGGCGTTGCCGCCGTTTAAAGATTGAAACTAGCCTGTGTTGCTGCAGTGTGTTTCTGACATCCCCAGTATGTCCAAATTATGATTTGACATTTCCTTTTCCACTGATAGAAGTTTTCCAGGCTCCACGTGCCTATTCTTAGCTGTTGCCTGAAAGTTTTCCCCTCATCAGGTATACTAGTGTTAGCTATTCTCAAAGCATCCCCCCCACGGCGATTCGACTCGGGAAATATTTTTACTCCGGGTCTGTTTTACCTTGAAACAATCCATAAGATTTCTTTGTTAAGGGAAAGAAATCGAGGTAGCTTCCCTCTTCTTTGCTCGATGTGAAAGGGTATCGGTAATAAGAATAGAGCCCTCGATTAAACTAATAGCATCGGGGTCTGGAAGTGACAAGAGGTTGCTTAAGTGGGAACGATAGGATAGTTAAAAGAGTAGAGATCTCACTCAAAGCTAGTTGAAGAAGAGTGTAGAACTAGCTAGCGTACCTCTGGTTTGTTAATTTTCATACGTAGATAAAATTAGTCTATCATAATTTCTAAAAATGATACAGGGTGGGACACAATATTGTAGCCAAAAAATACAGCAGTAATTACCTGCAACAGCAATGCGCACTCCAATATGCCAAACATGAGCACTCTGCATCAGGGCATTCTTGATTAATTAATTCAAATACTGTTTTTCATCTTGAACTTTAAGGACCTGTAAGTTACCAAGGGTGCGACTCTGTACGAATGCATGTTTGGCTTAATCTTTTTATATTGGCTGAAGGATTCGTCCATATTATTTATGCTACTTCATTTATACACCTTGTATGTAAAATATTTATCGATTTACAAGTTATGTGCAACTAGACAAAAGCGACGTCAATAGTATTAGAAAATACCTTCAATGGCCCCACGCGTACAGAGCATTTACTTACCAGTTGGTCCAAAGTATCAACCCCTCCCTTTGTAGCGTTATAATGGAATATGAAATGAGATATTTCTTCTGGTTTAAGAATGATTGTTAACCTCATTATCATGATGTTGTGACGTTATATATAGTGTCAGTGTAATATTTTCATTAAAGGCAAACATTGAGAAATACTGTTCCTTGCCATTGTAAATGATGAAAATACTTCTAATATCACACTTCTTTTTGCACAAAGTTCCCAGAAGTTTGAAAAGTTCTGATAAACGACAGTCGTTAAAAAATTTGCCCATTGTAATACCACGACCGCTACCGTACAGTGGAGCGGCAAGTCTTTTACATCTTTTGCACCTCGGCTAGTTTCCCAAACCTCATTTGTGTTTTTATCCAACTATTCTTAATGACTGTTTTCAGAGCAGTAAGCAGCGCAAATATTAATTCCAAGTCTGTAACTTTATTCACTTCCTGAGAACGCATTTTACTCGATAGATTAGGAGCTGTTCGTCATCGAGGCTTGCCTGCAATTTGAAACAAATCTTTCAAAAACATCACGAATATGTGTCATTTTATTTTGTAGTTTTGTGTTCAAATCGGAAAAACAACCAAACTGATAACAATCGCTAAACTCCCATTGCTGAGTAAAGACGTATCATTTTACCAATTCAGTATTACGCCATAACCCTTGAAATGCATGTTTTCTTTCCCGCATTACTCCGATAGGATAAGAAGTCCTACGAATGCTTTCACTTGTTCTTTATGTAATATTTTCCAAGTAGATATTTGCCACTTTCTCTTCAGCTTGTACTCTTTGTGCTTCAATATCAGTATAAGGACATATATTACTGAGAATCCTAGACGTAAGGAACCCTTACGAACACATGTAACATTTTCACTGTAATTTGTAAGTCCATGTCGTGTACATACAATACTAACTCCTAAACGATGACGCATTTCTGCTGGTGGATTTATTTGCTAGACCTTTCCGCCATCTACGGCATTCTCTGTGTCTGTTCGCTTCGATGAATTATCAACCATCACTTTCTCCAACTTTAAACTGAACATTATCTACTTAGTTCTATGAGTTCCGGTCTCGTAAGTAATTTTCTCTGTTGTCAACTATTATGTTGCCCAAATCTTTCGAGTCGTCACAATCATATAAAATTCTTTTGAGTTCTTCATCGGTCAAATAGCGCTTTGGTAAAGACGTCAGACCCCTTTCAAACTATACAATTATTGTTTAGTAGCACCATGGGCTACTAATGCACATACGCTGAAATCAATAGACGCAAAAAAATACTCAGTATCCACATTCTTTGACGTTACCTGGGTATGTACTGTACCTTGCCATACTAAATAATAGTGAAAGATGCAATACTATACAATTTTTTTTATACACGTTAGAAATATAATGCTGAATAGCTACGAAAAGCCACGTTTAGTTACTTATACTAACTGCGAAGGGTTAAGTCGGTTATTACCTGCAATGTTATGGCAAACAAATTAATATTAGTCTACAACGAAACCAAAATTGCCCTTAATTATATTTTACAAGTACTGCACAATAGAAGTGATCTCGGGTTTTAAACTCTTCTACTACTTATTAATATGAATTATGTTATAGCTATTAATATATCTAGGAATGTTATGAGTATCACAGCTACACCAGATGCTGTTTTAAAATCCGAGCTCGTAGAGCGAGGAATTTAAGACATCTGAGGCTGTTCGGTTGTAGTACGGTAATTTTCTGCGATGTAGGATAATAGCTATTTGAGTAACAAGGAATGTAAGGCCCTAGTAACATTTGAGGTAGGCAAGTACAAGCCAAGACGAAGTCGCGGCTTGTTGCCTGCCGAAAATGTTAATAGGCGATACATTCCGAGTTATTATATTTTTCGCGCTGCTTATCGAAATCTTCCTAGATTTTTGAAAAATCGTTTGGTTTGTCACCTGTCACCAGGATTAGTTTTCGTGAGTCGTGTTACCTGTGAGTGTCACATGTCACATAAACACTTGCAATTTATAAACAAAACGTCTAAATCTGCATCTTGCTTTGCTAATTTTATTATCCTAGGAACTTAATAATAATATTAAGTTCCGTTGTCAAGAAAAAGCAGCAAACAAATATAATCACCGACTTACACGTTTTGTTACTAAGGCTGTATTACTAACTTACATGATCAGCAGCGGGAAAAAAATATTACCGTACAGATACAGTTATGACTTAGCTAGCAGCCTACATTTGTATATGTAAACTTAATATCCCGAAACCGGTAAATAATATTTACCGTATAGCAATAACGCAAATGAGTCTTTCCTATGCTTAGGAAATACCCAATTCTCTGAATTTCTACGTTTTGAGATTGAATGTTGAACTGAAGCGTATTCTGCAATTTTATTCATCGACAGGTGCGCCTGACACTTGCCTATCAGCAAGCTGCGTTCATGCAACGACTGAACTCCTAGATCACATTGATGCAGATGTCAACCCTTGCGACGATTTTGCTAGCTTTGCTTGTCAAACTTTTATCGATAACACTCAGTTAGACGACCAGCCGCTAAAAAGTGTTGAGACGGCTTTGCTGCAAAATTTGAAGGACCGAATTCAGGGAATTATTGAAGAGGATGAGCATGACGCCGATCCTAGGGCGATGATAATGGCTAAAAGGCTGTACAAAGCCTGCTTAAATGAAACTGCAATTGAGGAAAGGGGACTCAGACTTATAAAAGATTCTCTACGGCAAATGGGTGGATGGCCGGCGCTAGAAGGCAACAATTGGAAAGAGAAAGATTTCGATTGGAAGCTGGCCACTTACAAATTAAGAGAATTGGGTTATGATTTTGAATTCTTTATTAGAATGCGCATACTGCCCGATGAGGCTGATCCTAACCAACATATGATCGAGGTAAGCAGAAATTGTAAAGTGTGTTCAACTGGTAGCGTGGTTGGTTTTTAGTTTTCTAGTCCGTGGAATCCACTAAGCCATTCAAATCATGAAGAAGAAGAAATTATGTATAACTTTATGGTAAACATGTCTGTCATATTCGGGGTAGACCGATCAAGGGCTAAAAACGAATACAGAGATGTAATAGACTTTATAAAAAACCTATTTTCGGTAAGCAATCTTTGTTAACAATCTAACTGGTTTATAATCCAATAATTATGTAGCAGAGTCATGAAGATGAAACCGAGGATGACGATAAGTATGATCCTTTAACTATGACAGAACTTAGGTACAAATTTCGTGAGTTGCCTTGGATGGAATACGTTAACCGATTACGTTTTCCTGCACAGAATATCAGTCACGACCAAATAGTTACTGTGTCCGATACACCTTATTTTCTGCGTCTTCAAAATGTCTTAAGAAGGACTACCAAACGGTAATATAATATTTTGTAAGAGTTTCTATATTTAATTGTTTTATATTGTAGCATTTTAGGGAACTATATTGCAATGATGACCATTATGGATGTAAGTAGTTATTTAATAAGCGATGTGACAGATTTGGTTTGGAAATATTCCAAACTAATGAATTTCACCAATTCCGTACCACCACGACATACGTTTTGTACAGATATAGTTGATTATAGGTATGTGCTTAGTATCTAAGCTTCAATTCTTAAAAAATATATATTTTTTAGATTTGCACTAGCTTTGCAAGCTGCTTACGTACAAAAACATTTTTCTAAAGAAGCCAAAGATCATGTGAATGATATATTACAGAATATTCAGGAACAGTTCAAAGAGATTTTAAATGACTTGAAATGGATGGATGATGAAACCCGCACTAGAGCTTTAGAACGGCTTTCTAGTATCAAACATTACGTTGCCTATCCTAATGATTTACTAAATATAGAGAAAATTGGAGAACGCTATATGGGGGTAATTAATAATTGTGACAATGATAATGATATTGATAATTATTATAAAATTATTTTAAAAATTTTTATGGAATATTTTTTTAATTTATCAGTGATTTTAGTACCAAATGGAAGAAGATCATTTCCTGGCCTCCATACTTAACGCTAATTATTATAATACAAACTGGAGATTCCAATCGCTGCAGGAGCCACCAGGAAAGGACGACGAGTTGAACGAAGGTTATGCAACCTATACACAAAGCTACTACTCTGTAGATGATAACGCCATAAGTAAATACACCAGTAAGATACGTCCGTGGACAAGTAGTAACGTCTATCTTTTAGTCCTTCCTTCTGCATATCTGCAAGGGATAATCTATAACAATGACAGACCAGAATACTTAAACTATGGTGCACTCGGATCTACAATTGGCCATGAGATATTTCATACAATTTTCCAAGGAAAATCGTGTAGCAAAATACCGAAGCAGTATGATTGGATATCCACGCCGACCATGTTGTCTTTTACTGAAAAATTGTCTTGCATTGCAATGCACTATGGAAGGTATTTGGTTCCCGAAATTCAAGAACATGTAAGAATTGCTTACACTAAAACGTATAGATACAAAATAAACTTCTCCTTCTAGCTAAATTCATCAAATACTAAATTAGAAGATTTTGCTGATATAGTGGGTGTGAAGCTTGCCTATGCGGCGTATGAAAAGTGGATAAGCGATAACCATCCTGAACAAAAGCTACCAGGGTTTGATTATAATCCAAAGCAACTATTCTGGATTGCATCTGCTGTTCGCTTCTGTTCGAAGGGGACAACTGAAGCTATAGAAAACAGCGTTGCTCACAATCAATATTCTCTAAAACGATTCAGAATTTTAGGAACGCTTCGAAATTCAGAAGAGTTTAGTCGAGATTTTAATTGTCCTGGGGAGTCATTTATGAACGACGGTAATAAATGCAGTGTTTGGTGATTTGTTTCCTTTACTTACTGTCTTTTAAGAATTTATTTTATTTCATTTATTTATTTGCTAAAATGAGGTAGTGCCCTATAGTTGTATATTTTGTGATATTGTAATTCCTTATATAAACCATATACTTGGATTTGATGTGTTCTCATATTGCTTTAAAACTCTTGCAGGTTTTAAAAATGTACATACATTCTAACTTTATGTATACTTCTATGGTATACTTTATCTGCTACTTACGCATGTCAAACACTCTTGATGCAACAACTTAATTCGGCAATGTAACGTTTTTGCCAGATTTTCATAATTGCCACAGTTGTCTGGATGATGCATATTTGCAATATTCTAACTTCTCCAATATTTTTTTTGTGTGCAGATTTTTTTTTAAAGAAACAAGCTTCAGTAAAGCTGTAGTTATTATAAAAATAATATTATTCGTTATACTCATCTTACGAACCTCAAAAATTACTCAGATTAATTACTAGGCAGTTTTTATTTGTTGCTCAAAATACATAACTAAAAGACCATGAAAGTAAAAAATTCAATACTTTATTTGTTCATCCTTAACATGTTATAATTTTCGGTGTAGAGGAGTACCTATACTATAGGAAATTGCACCGGAAACAATGGACTACATTCGACACTATCAGTATTCAGTTACAGAATACTATAGCTTTATGGTTACTCTGCCTCATATACCAGTCCGAGAAGAGTGCTGCTTATTGCATCCCAGCATGGAAGCTTATTGCAAGCCTAGCACTCTACCACTTGAGTAACTTATTATTTATTAAAATATCGTGGTGCACTGTACGTTTTTCCTATGTTCTAAATTAAAGCAGCATTTTTCATAAACAACATACATGAAAGAGCAATAAAAGTTGTGTCTATCGAATGGTTTTGTTTTGATATTCCAAATATTTGTTAACGTGACTCTGCGACGAATTTTTCTAGCATCGTTCCTGAATGTAAATGCAGCCAGAGAAGTTGTTTCTTCAAGTGTACTCATATGTATTTTAATGCAGAATCAGTTAGTTAGCTATAACATCAATAAAAATTAATTATGAAACACATATGCAAACAAAACGTTTTAATTAATTTGTAAAATTAAGCTATGCCGTATTGTAATAACGATTTCGAATGTAAATATATTTTATAAATGTCTTACATTTACTTTCGATACCTTAGGGCGCATTTTTTGGAACGTCTTTGTTAGTTGTCATTTTGTAAAAGGATATATTCCTCATATTTCGGTTTTAAATATAAACGGAAAATATCTAAATAACCTAAAGTATGCTGATGATGTAATAATATTATGCTAATAGAACTAAATGAGGCACTAAGAAAGCAGGGTTACGAATAAACACATCAAAGACCAAAATAATGATAAACACAGAAGATGACATAAATATAGAACTCGAACAAAGTGTTTTAGAACAAGTAGAAGACTGCATATATCTTGGGCAAAGGATTACACTTAACAAAGGGAACCAAGAAATAGAAATTAAGAGACGAACAAAATTGGCATGGACCGCCTTCGGTAGATTGAACTATATACTGAAGAACAAAAAGATACCCCAACATCTTCGATCAAAAGTATTCGACAGTTGCATACTACCTGTTCTGACTTACGGAGAGCAGACTTGGACCCTGACAAAGAGAAATATCGACAAACTGATAAGGACACAACGAGCTATGGAACGCCAAATGCTACACGTAACACTCAAAGATAAGAAACGGAATACTTGGATACGTCAAATGACAAAAGTAACTGACGTAAGAGACAGAACAGCTCGACTTAAATGGAAATTTGCAGGCCACAACGCCCGCCAAACAGACACCAGGTGGAACGTACGAGTCTTAGACTGGCGACCATGGTTAGGAAAAAAAGCACGCGGAAGACCACAGGTGCGTTGGGTGGATGACTTGAAACGACATGCTGGCCTAGCATGGAAGAGAGTGGCCCAAAACCGGACACGATGGAAAGAACTAGGGGAGGCCTACATCCGAAATTGGATTGAAGAAGGCTAATGAATGAATGAATGAAATTTCGGCTTTAATCGGGTGCGGTTTTGGTCTTTCAGGTTTGTTAAATTGCTGTACCCGCCTGGTTAAATCAGAACTTAATAGTATTTGGAAGTGAAACACCTGTTGGCTGCCCAATAACTCAGGTAAGTGAATGTTGCTTAACTACACGTGGTCGGAGGTTTAGTCGAAGTTACATTTAGGCATTTCGAACATCGAATGTAGCGCACATTGCCGTCTTCTTAGCCATTGGGATACAAACTTTGCATTGAAAAAACCACACTGTGATAGTACGGAGGCATATTGGTCGACTCCTTTGATTTTTCGAAGCAGGTGGACAAAACTAGCTTGTAATTTTTGTTATATAAGTATAGTAATCAAACGCCAGTTGCTTACCAATTTCTCCTTTAGTGTGTTTTTCCAATTAAAGCCGTATTTTTTCCGGTAGGAACAGTAACACGGAAATCTCGCTGATACTTACGCGTTGTCTGGTGGTGGAGTAAAGCGCACGTTTTTATTTCAATACCATAAGCAGTACCTGTTTTTACTTGCCTCGTCGAAAAGACCACGAAAATATTGTAATCGCAAAAAAATCACATTCCGAGGTCTCAACACATCTTCGCGTTTCAGGGTCCCTGAATGACAACAACCAGGTTTTCTCAATTTCTACCTGTCTGACTACCTGCATGCCCCCGGTATAACCCAAAAACTATTGTTGGAGGAAGACGATATTTTCCATGCGGATTATATACCTGGCATAAAACCGGGGCAAATTTCTGTCAAATATATCCAGGGACAGTACCTTTAAAAAATAAAACTTTGTCTAGTTTTTTATTTAACTGAGGAATAGATAAAAGTATTAATTTGCACTTAGCTCAGGATTTACTCTTGATGCAGGGTGGTTATTGTAAAAAACGAAGATGGACAAGAATAAGCTATTCAATGTAATGCAGTTGCTACGCGGCGATATTACACACAGCTCTGTGGCAGGATGCGATCGACGGGTGCGCTGCTTGTTTCCATTTGAAATTTCTTCCGTAGACGTTGAAATAGAGTACCGTCTACAATACTTTTTTATTTGCAAATTAATTTAGTTAACGTTAAAATGTGATTACTCTTAGTTGCCTTCGATTTTTCAAAATAATAATGTCACAACTTCCATATTGGAGGAAAGTGTTGAATAAAGCCATTTACAAATGTCTGTCATTGCATCTGTTCGATAGGACCGTGTCGGGTAGAAGATATTTCTTAAATAGTTATACTTCGGATATTAGGTGTTGCTCACTTCAATTGGCGTTTTTTACTGCGCCAAATCGATTCCGGCGCCTTTAAAGGAACTCATATCTTTGTGTTTGGATAATGGTACCACCTATTTGTTTATGAAATATGTTGTAATAGTTTATGCAATAATAATTTGAATTCTGGATTCGCCTGGTGGTATTTGTGTGACTATTCAACACTATAACATATAAGCCAATCACATTGCAGACATTTGCTTTTTTCAACCAATAACAGCAGTATATCACTGAATATTGGGCACCATGCAAAATATTCACAAAACAATGTACGTACTAAAAAAATAAATAACCTTGTTGCGAAGTATCGCTTAGCAACAATGTTCTGTCCTTAATGATATCGCTAGGTTACGTAACACTAAACCCCAACAAACTGTGTGGCTTGTTTTAAAAATTTTAATATGCTATGTTTTGGAAGTATTCCGCTGAATTTAATTGAGAATGAATAATTATATTAATTGTTGGAATATTTTTCAATAAAGTTAATCGTTATGTATTAATATTGTTAAATAGCCGTCCCAAATACCACTCGAAGTGGATATATTTTTTTTTAATATTTTGCCATTTCCATAGAAATTATTGCAAATTTCACTCAACAAAATCACATTTAAATGTCACTCGCCTTCGGCTCGTGACATTTTTGATGTGATTTTGTATCGTGAAATTTAAACGCAATAATTTACATGGAAACGACAAAATATTTGTCAAAAATATATCCACTGCTTGTGGTATTACCCTTGAGAATATAATTCATGTATCACGCGACGCTATTTCAACCAATGAGGGGCATGCAAATGCCTAGTTACACTTTATCACAGCGGTAGTAATTTATTTTCGTAATTGTTTTAACGGGTGATCATAAATAGTTGTGATTTTTTTCTTAGATTGGTACTGTTAATGTTGGTTACCCTACTGTCAATTTTAAGTCCGTGTCGAATTCGACGTTAGCAGGTTAGGTTTTGTGTCAGTTTGTGTCAAAACTGACGAAAAATCTAACCTGCTAACCTCGAATTTGACATAGACTTAAAATTAACAGCAGGGTAACCAACATTAACAGTGCCAACCTAAGAACAAAAAGTAAATATTTGATGTTTTGCATTTCATTCAATATATTCTCTTTCCAAATATAATTCGTGTAATGATTAATGATCGATAATTTTTTACTCGTTAAAACCGAAACAGCAAATTAAACTCGTGCTACACACTCGTTAAATTTAGGTTCCGGTTTTAACTGGGAAAAAAAATCATCGATAATAATCATTCCACTTGTTATATTACAACTGATAATAATTCGAAGCTAATAGAGAATTAATAATTATTTTCGTGGGACTGAGTAGGTTTATACCGACAAGTGATACCATCGTAATTAGCGGTGTTTCCTCAGTAGAAAAACTCGTTGTCGCTTTCTTAGCCTGTGGAGTGAGGAGCTATGACGTCACAAAGGTGGTAAAATGGTAGGTTTCAACAGTTTTTGCAAATATCTAGTTACGTGTGAAGTTTACTGTAAACTTTACCTTATATAAAATTACACTACATTTAATTTACAATAAATATGGTCTTATGAATTTTTGCAGTCCAGTAAAGGATTACGGAGATATGGAGGGGGTAAAAATGTAACTTTTTTTGTTTGGCAAAAATTCAAAAATTACGCCTATGAACTCGTAATATTCGCTCCAAGTGTATTATATAAAGGGTTCAAGGAACTGGAGAAGCGTGACGGTTATAGTGAAGCACCCAGCACCAAAGACGACATACTCGTACATTGCGCAGATCATCCACTACTACACATATTGAAGTGAAAGTGGAAGATGGAATTAATGTCACTCTTAGACAACCAAAATTTCTAGCTAATACTAAAAATAAGATGCAACTGATAGCTCTAATCACTGTACACAACAGCAAGCTAGCTGCAACGTGATTCAGGCAGAAGGTGGTGCTGACATCAAGATCGTTTTTACAGCAATTGACAAATCAAAAAATGAAACAGAAGCTATCGTAATTGGCAATGACACCGATTTATTGGTCTTGTTGATTGTTCATGCTCTAGCCAACAAACAGTTGAAGATGATTGTACCCAAGAAAGGTAACCAAGAAGAAAAAGTTTACTGCACTGGTGCATACAGCGTGGTATCGGGGAAACGAAGAATGTTCTCTTGACAGCTTACACTTTCGCCGGATGTGATACCGTTTCTTCAATTTATGGAAAGGGAAAAATAACGCCTTCTGAAAAAGTGCAAAGTGACAAGGAGCTTTACACAAAGCTGTTGACTTTTAACAACCCAAATGCAGACCCAGATGAGCTAGCTGATGCTGGAACCATTTCCTCCTTTCAATATTTGCATCAACAAATGCAGATAATTTGGATACTCTGCGCCTTCAATGTTACTTTCAGACCATTGCAAAGGAGCCTGTACACACAAATTTGAGGTTGGCTGTACTTTCCCCCACTTTAGCAGCTGGACAACAACACTCTTATGGAGTTTACCATCAAGTGCAGCAATGGCTCAATGTCTATAAAGATTCACTAAAATGAGGTTGGCAAAGCATTGGTGGTTATTTGCGTCCAGTTGCAACCACAAAGGCAGCTGATCCTGAAAAATTGCTCTCCCTCAATGTTTGCACTTGTAATACGGGGTGTGTCTGTGAGCGTCGGCAGAGTGGCTAGAAATGCTCAAATATGTGCAAGAATTGCTCCGGACATAGGTGCACCAACAGAGATGCACTAATTATTGACGACGGCATCGATAAAGATAATCTTCAACATGAAAAAGAGCTTAACGATTTTTAGGTTACTGATTGCTGTAATTTATTATTATATAACTACCATGTACGTTGTACATACCACTTTCCATTGAAGAACATTGAATTTACTGAAAAGCATGTATTGTGAAAAAAATCCATTATTTTTTGTATTAAAGCTTATTAGATAAAGTTTGTAGTTAACCTTGCTTCACTGCTATCCACATGGTTTTATATTTTTAGGAAAATATGACAAAAGATGGAGGTAATTTAAGTAGCTTTAATTATAAAAGCTCAAATGGGAAAGAGGAAAACGGTATGATGAATTATCTAAAAGGAAAAATAGGCAAAATGAAGATAAAAACGACAAAGGAGGGGAGCAATGTAGATATATTGTCTGATTTATACACATAGGCGTACATACATACATACATACACATATACAAATGTTCCTATGTTAATGATGCGTTACTAAGTGCTTCTTATAACGAAACATACTCTTTATAACCAAACATACTCATTTTAAAGTGATTACGATGGATCCCAAGCTAACTAGAAAATAATGACATCATTGCCTCCTCAATATCTCCCTACCTCTTGTCTAGAAGTCAAAAATGCATAAGACCATTTTTATTGTAAATTAAATATAGATTAATTTTGTATAAGATAAAGTTTGCGCTAAACCTCATAGTTAACGAGATATTCCCGAAAAACTGTTGAAACCTACCATTTTATCACCTTTCTAGTTTTCCACCCCCCTCCTGCCTAAACCCGATGCGCAATGTTGTGCAACTTTTTACCACTTACTAAGAGAAGGGTACTAAACAGTTGCTGCTGGGTAGAATTTTCTTTTTGGATGTTTGGGTTAAACCCTGGTTTTCTGTACTACAACCTGGAACCAAGAATGGCCATCTTTGTGACGTCATAGCTCCTCACTCCACAGGCTGAGAAAGCGACAACATAATTTTTCATACTCAGGAAACACCACCGAATAAGAAGATACCACTTGTCGGTATAAACCTACTCAGCCCCAAGAAAATCGTTATTTGACGAGTTAATTTAGTTTGGCCTCTCTACTATAAGTAGTTACATTGATTCCCGAGTTTCTTTTGAACAGAGGAAGCTTTCCGTTATTTATACGTATATTACTCGTAGTTTTGAATTTATTTAGTTCGACCTCCATCAGAGCTGGGCAGTAATTAATTACTTTTTAATTAAATTACTAATTAAATTCCTTTTTGTGTATTTGCCTTGGAATTGAATTACTTTTCAAAATGCGGTAATTGTAATTGGGAATTGCCATCTTTGTTAGAAAGTACTTGAAAATTCCTTTTTAAAAGTAATTAATTACTGCATTCAATTACTCAATTACTTTCGCGTAATTAAATTACTCTAAAGTATTTAAATTACTTTATAGGTATTTGAATTACTTGTGGTAATTGAAATTACTCGAGGTAATTGAATTACTTTGTGGTATTTCAATTACTGAATTACTGACCTCGATAGGGTGCTAGATCTCCAGAACGCATAAAAAAGATAAGTTCTTATTAAGTTACATATTAAGCAAATCGCAGGGTATTCCCCGCGCAATATAATTTATTATTTCCTCTGACGAGTCGAATAACGCAACTTCAGCATTTTGTATGACGCGTCCACGAACATTAGTGCGTGTATCTGTAGCTTCTAATAATGACAATCTGTATTGTGAGAGACGCTAAGTGTAAGACGCTATAAGAATATTTGTGGTAAGTACATTACAGATTACAATACCTACGGTAAAATAATAATTTTAAATAGATTCATTAGGCGATATTGGTTCATAATGATTATTTATTCATTTCAATTTGCGTGTTTTAAACGATCCGTGCAAGTGTAACAGACGTTAGGTCCAGAAAATTATGTTTTTGAGTGAGGAATTGAATTAAACGGACAAAATCCGATAACAACATTTAAACAACGGAAAACACATATATAAAATGTACCTAATTGCAAAATCCCATGTCTAGTTGACTCAAAAATGCATTATGGCGTATGGTAATTTTAAAACGCCGCCGCATAAGTTTACCGAATTCTTGCTCATATGCTGCTTTTTATACTGGCTGCAGTATGTTAGCTGCGATTATTATTTAAAAAACCCTTGCTAATTACGAGACATTCAAATATTGGCTTCTTAATGATTTTACACAAAATTCCATTTCGTTTTTTAAAAGAACAGTGTATAGTGACCCAATTTACGTAATTTGATATTTTATATCCCTAAACTTAAAATCAATAGGTATTATTAAAGATGTTAATAACATTTTGAAATTTGAAGTAAAAATATGGAAGCAACCTGAGCAATTTAATTGTCGAGCGTTCACAGTAATTTTCTTATTCGGTGTGTTCAAAAAGGAATTACTTAAGGGTTGGCCATTGAATATAAAAGTATTGGCAACAGCAAGCTTTAGAATTCATTAACATAATCACTGTTGTTGCTGTCATAAGTTTATATTATACGCTGTAATCGCGATTGAAAATTCTAAAAATTGCCATATTCAACCCTTATGTAATTTTTTTTTGAACACATAGTATAAAGGTCACTTGAATGTAAAAATGACTTCATTGTTACCTTGAGCAAATTATTTCAATCAGCCGTTTTCAACTAGGTTTATCAGTCATCTGTCAACTTTCAATCGTCCCTGATTAACACGAAATTGATATTTTGTTTTATAATTTCAGAAGTTACTTAATACATTTTTAATAACTATTTGTATTACTAGGGAGAAAAATGTATCATTCCCTCCCGCAGATGTAGTTTAGTTCTTCAGAGTTTACGAGAATAGTATCAATTTATTGTAATCATGCAAGGGATGAAATGACGTTTTAGTCCAGAGTTATACATACAACACTTTCACATTTTATGATGAGACTATCTCTTGTAATCAGCTGCATTCAAAAATATTTAAATATGAAAACCAGGAGGCTAGTTGATTTATTATTAATAATAATCACATTGTCTCCCGTCTCTAATGGCAACGGCAGTCAATGTTATTCCCTCCCACTGCCATTGGAAACCAACCAGAAACCCAAACGTATATTTATTTTTCCTATACCCCTAACAGGCAACAGAAAATGTCACTTTCGTATAAAGGGGTAAAAAAAGTATTTTCAAACAGAGCCAACAAAAAATGTTTAAGTTGCGCCAATTTAATCGTTCTTCTACAAAATCTAAATAGAAATTTGGTGTCAAACACTTAAGAAATCCAATGCTTCACCCTGTATACTTAGGTAAGTTAGATATTTTTGTCATTCAGCCTCATGTTAAGCGTGTTTAATAATAGATTGTTCTACAAGTTAAGAAAAGTGAATGTTTTTCAACTTTTAATTCACGAGCGAGTGATGCAAATGGAGTGGATTAATTTATCACGAACATGGAAAAATCACTTTTATAACATATTCAGCGTGCTATTTTTTCTAATATCATTACAAAATCTAGCCAAAACTAAATTCGACATTTCTTCATATTCGAAATTTTTTTTTAATTCGCAGTGAAGAACGTTGAAATCGTCAAATAAAATACGAGAAATCGGCAGTGAAGTAGTCCATTGTTTTACAACTTTTTGTAGGCGGCTGGGCGATAGGTAAACGTCAACCGACGTGAACGTAACCTATAAAAGTTGGTTAAAATGTTGTAACTTCGCGATTTCTCGATTTTAAAAAACAATTTACCCCTGGGCACTGGGAGTTCCATTTCAATCCTTGTGTGGTTTATTTACTTGGGCCCTTCGGCCCTCGGCAACTAAATACCTAATCCTGACAAAAAGCTCAACTTTAGTGATAACTTATGTGGAAACTAATATAAAAAAATATATAGATTTGAACTTCTACCTTCTTACTGAAGGGACTTTGTATATTAGGTTTAATCGGTTTATTATAACCTAAGGAATCTATGCTAAATCGGTGTCCCATTTTTTGGGACACCCTGTATAATTGTTATCCTTGCATTTATTTATTTACTTACATCTTACACCAAAACAAACTAAGAACTTTTGGTTTTGATGAACGGTGCATGTAAAGTACGTTTTTTCCTATAAAAATTTTAAAGGTCAAGATAAAATTGGCAAAACTGATTTTTTTTTAATTATTAGAAAATTTATTTTCGTCAGGTTTTTCTAAAACCGACTTGTGTCATTTTGACATTTAAAATTAAATTGTCAGCTTTTCTCTTTTGCAAATGAATACTCGTAAAAAACGGAATCTTTTAAAATTGAATGTAAAAAAAGCAATTCTGAAGTGTGCAAAGGAACTGTTGGATCTGCAGCCTAACATGCCAGAAGAAGAAGTTTACGAAAGATTACCTAAAAAACAAAACTCCTTTAATGCCAGATTTTAAATTTCCCACCAATTTTTAGTTCTAAAAAGTAACTAAAACAAATTCTACCAACATATTTTTTTAAAGGAATCCAGGTAATGCCAACACAAATCCTAAATTCTTTGACCTTCAAAATTTTTATAGGAAAAAAACGTACTTTAGCTAGAAGATTTAATTATCAAAAAACCTTCAAGAGTGATAAAGTATTAGGTTACTATAGTTAACAAAACATAAAACTTAAGCATTTTTAGATAACGATTACGAATCGACACGACACTAATGATAGTTGCAACTTGCAAGAAAATTCTACTAAATACAACTATATGACAATAATTTTTATTGAAAGTAATTGAAAAAGTAATTGATGTTGTCCAATTACAATTACTAAGTAATTGGTAATTGAATTACTGTTTCCTATGAGTAATTGAATCTCTGGTAATTAAATTACTACATTGGGCGGTAATTGGTAATTAGTAATTAATTACTTTTTAAAAGTAATTTGCCCAGCTCTGACCTCCATGAGTGTTTACTAATTCTGGTTGTATTGAATTGTGTATAACGTTTTTGGATTAAAACACTAGTATTCTTTGAAGTTTATTTTAGTATCTTAGCGAATTTCTATCCCCATTGTTACATTTAGATGGCTTTTTTGCTATTTTCACAGCTCGCTGTGTGTGCCGTCGGTATTTTTAATGTCTGTGGTGCAGTTTCTCGTATTTTCACGCACTCTAGGCCTCCGTTGACGCGGGCAAGCGACTCGAATCTTAGATTTTGTTTGAAAGCGTCTATTTTTTTCTGGAAATTCTTTGAAATTGTCCTGTGGCATTACGGCCTCACATAATATGGTTGTTTTGGATTGTGGGCTCCGCAAAAGTTGCGGATTGTTGTAGCCGGGCAGTTCTGTGGAAGATTTGTTTTTCGTTCCTACTTGGCGGATTTTATATGCACTTCACCTGTCATTCAGCGGCACGTTGCCCAAATTCATCTCGGGTAAGTCCTTCAAAACTGTTTGCACCTATTCTCCATTTTCTTTGGTAACCAGTCCGGGAATCCTGAAACTCATAAGTTTAGCATTGGCCACGAAACACCATCCCCGCGACTAAACCGTCGCCATTTGCCTGGTTCGAGCTACTATTATATGCATTCCAACCTTCGAATGTGTGAACCTCCGCTTACCTGGATCATCACGTAGCGTACAGAAGGGGCTCAAAGGAAACTAAGATCATTTTTTGTCTTTCTTTCTTTTAAATAAAATTATAGAATATGCGATCAATGAACCAGTCTTAGATGTTCACCGGATTGGTACCAATTCGAACGTTGGCTACTATTCTACAGTTCGCTTCACGAACTGCGTAGCTAAATAATTGATTTCCTAACCATTGCGTTAATTGCGACCGCATTTAATTTTAACTGTTGTGATTCATGTTTGTGCTTTTGTTAGAACTGCTGTGTAAGCATTTTCTTCACAAGCTGAATGTTATTGAGGTGCATCTTAAATTGGCCAATAATTATTTGAACTGTTTACCACCAATTAACCTCAAATTCGAAAATTATTTAAAATTCGTAATAATGATTACTCTCAATTTGTAGTATTGATTAGGTGATACTCGTACTGTGATATTAGCATTTTGATGTTATTATTTGTTACTGCTACCTGTGCGTGATTTGAGCTTTTCCTTCATGAAATTATGTGCTACTTGAGTTTACGAATTTTCAGTTGAATGCCTCGATACACTTGTCGTTAATTGGAAAATATTCGTTGGCGCCCTTTTGGTTTTTAAACCTGTGTTAGTTCTTAAAGAGCTGCACTCTGTCGTTCTGACTAGACGGTGGACAACTGTTCCAAGTAGTAATCAAGTTTGTTTTGTTTTGAGAGAATTAACCGATGAATCGATTTGATGCTAACACCGTTCACTTATTTGTTTTCACTATACCATTCGCACTGAAACTTGTTTATGTTTGTTGTTGCCTTCTATCTATGAGTATCGTTGTGCATATATTTGTGCATATCTAAATAAGATGAATAAGAATTTAAAATGCATAAAGCAAAATTAGGACATTTGTGTTTTAACTGGTCAACAGCCGCAAGAAAGGGTTAAAATCGAAGATTTATTCATGTATATAGGTATCTCTTTTCGATTTAATACAGTAGTCAAACAAATTCGTTACTCATTATAAACTGTTACAGTTGCTTTCTAGAATAAAATGTTGTACTATCAAATAGACTATTTCAAATTCTGCGGCTTCGAGAGTCTCTCTAAACAGTATTTCAACTAAGAGAATAACGAAACCATTCTATTTATGTATGTTCTAACTGCTCGCCCTTTCGGTATATCTCCCCAAATATGCCTTTCTAACTTTTACATTTTGGTAAATTACAGGCATTGTGGAGTTTTAATGCCCTGGACGAAAATAAAATGATAGCATTAATACATTTACAGTTATTGTTTTGGTTAAAGTAAATGGACATACATGCTGTGCTTTTAATTTGTAATTGTTGCTGTAAACATGGTTTAATTTCTGTCTCCGACCTTCACGGTGCCACTATCAAGTCTCTATACTTATGTATTAATCTACGCTAGCCACTTAAAATAAATTCTTTCTTATTTACATAAACATAAAATAGCAGCATACGTTTTACGAATATAATATTAAGTATTTATTTCAAACAATTGCTGTAGTAGAGCATTTTCACTGTCAATTTTAATATAATTTTGTTTACTTGTTTAGTTGATGTAGAATGTAACACATTGTAATGATAGTTAATAGTAAAATATAAAAAGTAACTAAGTTGTAAGATGTAAGCAGCTTAAAAAATGAGTGCAGGTAGTCATTATTAAACCGAAAACTAAAATAGAAAAGCCATTAACATTTTAATGGCATAGAATAATATTTTCACACTGTTTCTTACTAAGCTTAAATTAAAAACTACCTCTACCGTCTAATCATAAATACAAAATATTATATCATATTATCAGAAATCGTCCACCTAATTATTGCCAATCGTTAGGTTGTGCGGGTGTACAGATTATTTTGAATGTAAACGTAGAATGATATCTTCATCAGGTTCCAACTGTGAGACAGCCATAAAAATAAATTTTAGTCTGCAATACTTTTCTAGACACATAAACACTAAATGGCCATTAAAGTTAACTGACTGGCTGCAAAACGGAAAGGAGTTCTCAGACCGGTCCTCAGAACGAATCATCCATAAAGCAAGGTCCTAATACGTCTACCTTTATATTCGCATGTAAATAAAAATCCTAAACTATAGTAGAATAAAAATTCTAAATATTTTCTAAAGAATTCTGCTGCAGCCCTTGAAT
>CALNHX010012833.1:0-22080 GCA_940337035.1 Agriotes lineatus
CCGCCGGGACCAACTTTTTTTCGTGATATCCGTACCACGAGGCGCCGAGAGATGCAGCCGTGGAACTCCCATCTAAGTGCTGACCAGAGAGAGCGTTGCTTAACTCTGCTGATCGAACGTGGACGCTTGTTCAAGCTACACCACTCGGGACCAGTACAATCAAGTGTTACAAAGGTACCTTTATTTTGTGGATCAAACGAGACAATCATTCAAGATACCTATAGAATCGACCAACAGTGGTATTTCAGATGCATATATTTTATCGACGCTCCCTAATACTTTTAAGAAAAACGGTAAAGCCTTTTTACGACTTCTAAGAATGTCAGATGAGGTGGAGTGAAACAGCAGGGGAACAGTCAGCATAAAAGGTGAAATTTTACCATCCTCCAACATTATTGATTTAGTGCATGAAGTTCTAAGACGTGAACAATGTACCTCAAGTGCTGATGGGGGATCCTAAACGTCAAAATGTGTCAGACGTGAGTAAATCAGAGATGGAGAGTGACGTCGATTAAAGCTAATAACGCCTGCAGCAACATCCAAGCAAGAGGCTTCAACACGAAAAACACCGAAAACAACGCAAAGATCGATATAAAAATAAAGGGCATTTCTGACTGGGAGCGTCTTAAACTTTAACGTAGCAGAATGAATTTGGACTCCATCTACTATGATACAGCTAACCCCTTAGGCTTTGCAGGCGCAAACTCGTTAATTTCTTCAGTAAAAAATAGTCGCCCCAGTGGTGAGGTAAAGGGCTGGTTAAAGAAGCAGGACGCATATACTATTCACAAAACTGCAAGAAAAAAATTCCCTAGAAACAAGTACATTGTTAACAACATTTTCGAATTATGGCAAGCTGATCTCTGTGACATGCGTAGTTTATCGTCCCACAACGACGGATATAATTTTATTCTCACCGTAATTGGTGTGTTTAGTAAAATGGCCTGGGCGAGGCCCCTGAAATTTAAAACGGCTGCTTCAGTAATATACGCATTTCGTGAAATATTTGCTGAAGTGGGTAACACACCCATAAATTTACAAACCGATAAAGGAAAAGAATTTATTGCTAGATCCGTACAGAATTTTTTCAAACAACACGATATCAGGTTTTACGTGACGCAAAACCCCCATGTTAAGGCCTCAGTCATTGAACGTTTCAATAGAACATTAAAACCAGAATGTGGCGCTATTTCACATACTCTAATTCATACAAATACATATACGTATTACAAAATTTACTGACTTCGTATAACAACCGCTATCATTCAAGCATCAAGATGGCACCCTCCTCTGTAAATGATGGCAATATACTTGAAGTGTGGCACAATCTGTACAGAAATAGGATGGGAGTCGACAGGAAGCCGAAATATAAAGTGAGCCAACATGTAAGAATTAGTAGAACGAAGGAAGCATTAGAGAAAGGATATGAAACTAATTAGAGCGGCAAAGTGTTTATAATTAAAAACGTGATTATTAGAAAGCCACCTGTGTACGAAATAGCTGATTTAAACAACGTTGCGATAGAGGGTGTCTTTTATGAAGAGGAATTACAGCCAGTGACTTTAGATGATAACGCCTTGTTTAAAGCCAAACAAGTGTTAAAAGAAAGAGGGCGCGGTCATCGCAAAGAGTACTTTGTAAAGTGGAGAAATTATAACGACAAGTTCAACACCTGGATTCCTGCAACTAATCTTCAACAAATTTGAATACAGACGACGAGTTCTATCTAACTTTGCTTAGCAATAGTTCTATGGGCTATTTTCCAAATAACACTACAGCACAATTCATAACGCAGCTACCTAAACGAATAAGGCTAAGGGGTCAATGGGTTACAGGTATTGCTGAAGTGCAATATCCATGTTCCTTTTTGGCAGTGAAAGATACAGAAAATCTAGTCTATTATCGCACAGAAATACCTAAATAGCAAAGCGGAGAAGAAACGTATACGGCGTTGAAAAAAGTAATGCAAAACGCTAATGCATATTTTAAAAGTGATATAGAGCAAATTTACTATGGTAGCGATGGATGACACGTAATCTGTATTCAGCCCGGCAATTATAAAAGCATTGAACATATTACAGCCGAAATTAACAATCACAAGTTATTAGAAAAGTTGCAAAATTTTTAATATAATAGAGTAACAAAACGAGTGTCCCTTGAAATTAAAACGTCTTTATTGAAGATGTTAGGATTTTCACAACGTCTGGCATTACAACTTGGTTATAAACTTGATATAAATATAGTTAAAGCACCTGTACCCAGCCACCCCGCAAATATCTGGGTTGGTTTACCATCACAAATGTTTCGTTACTGCTATATTGTGGAGCCACAGCTTTTAGGAGATGTCCTGGCACCACTTCTTCGTATTGTTAACGTGACCTCTGATAATTATAATTACGGTTGTCACAAAGACGCCATATTTTCGCCGACCGATTATATAAATGTCATGAACAGAGAGTTTGAGAATATCGAGATAAATATAAGAACCGAAACGTCGGCTGTGATGCCATTCGAGTTTCGAACGTTGAGTTTAAAATTACACTTTAAGAGGATACAGTAGCTGCTATGGATTGTCCTTATCAACAATACTACACCAATCAGGCCGGCCAAGGGATTTGAGCTATTTACAGCGGGTCATCCCAGAAGGGGCATGGAATCGGAAGTTTTCTTGGAGGAATATTTCGTAGTATTCTACCTCTTTTTAAAACCGGTGCTAAAGTTGTTGGAAAAGAAGCTTTAAGGATAGGTGCTAACATTCTAGGGGATGTTACTGAAAATCGACCAATAAAAGAAGCGTTTCATAGCCGTGTACAGGAGGCTGGAAAGAATCTCAAACGTAAAGCAGACAGAGAAATAGATGCTCTAATGGAAGGATCGGGATATAAAAGCAACGCACTCTGAATTACAATCAGTCTACAAGAAAAAACGCTAGAAAGAAGCTGAACAAGTCCACCTACTCCGATATCTTTACCAGCAAGTAGTTTTCACAATGGCGTTTTTGCATGCACAGTCTTGCGAGTGTGTTAAATCTGAGCTAGATTTGTTCTCTTTACCGGCGACCCAGACCATCATTGAAAATGGACAATGGATTTTTTACAAACCTCTTTCTTCGCTTAACGACGATGCACCGATTGAATTTATTGTGCCTGGAAACGGTAACGATTATATCGATTTAAGTCAGACCATGTTATACATTACTGCTAAAATTGTTAAACAATATTACACATCATTAACCGACAAAGATGCTGTAGGCCCTGTTAATAATTGGATGCACTCTATGTTTAATCAAGTTGAGGTGTATTTGAATCAGAAGCTTGTGAGCTCCCCAAACAATATATACGCATACCGCTCATACATTGAAACTCTGCTGAATTACGGCAATGGTGATAAATCAACCCATTTAACATGCACACTATGGTACAACGACACAGCCAATAAAATGGATGACACCAATACGCATAATGAAGGATGAATAAAGCGGAAATTTTTTACTGTCGCAAGCAAACAAGTCGAAATGATGGGTCATGTGCATTCCGATTTATTCAATCAAGAAAAATTTCTTATCAATGAAGTTGAAATGAAAGTCAAATTTATCAGATACCGAGATCCTTTTAATTTAATGGCCGCCGAAGGATCTACATTCAAAGTGAAAATTAGTGATGCCAGCTTACTAGTGAGAAAGAGCTGCTAAATACCCCATTACAAGAGCCGATGTTAAAGTGTCAACTATTCCGGCAGGTGTGCAAAGAAAATCTTTAGATAATGTTTTTCTGGGGCAATTACAAAAACGATGCATTGTAGGTTTTGTATAGAATAAAGCATTTAACGGCCATTATGCAGCAAACCCCTTCAATTTTAATAACTACAAAATCAATTATTTTTCCCTATACACCGATGGTCAACAAATTCCTTCAAAACCTCTACAGCCTGATTTCTCTAAGAATGGCATGTACGTTCAAGCATATCACACACTTTTTTCCGGCAGCGGCATATATCTTCTCGATGAAGGCAGTGCAATAAAACGTGAAGATTACCCTCATGGCTACTGTTTATTTGCTTTTGATTTAACCCCCGATCTGGCTACAAATGCCACAACGCATTGGAACCTTCTTAAAAATGGCTCTTTACTTTTAGAAGCGGGGTTTGAACAGGCGTTAGAAGAAACTATTAATTGTTTAGTTTATGCCGAGTTCGATAACGTCGTAGAAATTGACAAACACAGAAATGTGGTGGTGGATTTTAGTAGTTAAAAACCCATCAAAAATTTTTAAAATTTAGTAATGCTCAAACATTTCGTCAGTATGGACAGTGCATTCATAGATCTGCAAGGGTTCCGTGGTGAGAAGAAACAGTTTATCCCGAAAGAAGTGGCTGTTATTTCAGCAGATGGTAACCAGTTAGCAATATTCGTTTTAAAACCCCCTGCAAATTATGGCACTCTGCCCTATTTCGTTAAAAAAGGCATAAACTATCTGGGGCATAGACATCACGGTCTAGCATGGAATTCTGGTTCTATACATTTTGATGAATTTGAAACTGAGCTAGCAAAACTTCTCAAAAAATTTGAAAAAGTGTACGTTAAAGGCCAAGAAAAGAAGAAGGTTCTAAGTTTTCTGAATAAAATCGTTGTGAATCTAGAGGACCTCGAGTGCCCATCTTTAAAAGTTCTGCAAAAAGCTACTGCTGCCGTATGTTGTCTTAATCACAACATCCGTTCGCCGGTGTGTGCATTGGAAAACATACTAATTTTATCCGATTGGTGGCGCAATAAATACAATGGAAATTCAGAAAATATTGCAAACAATCCCAAGTCTGTTGAATGTGAAACGCTATGTTTTTGCTTCTGATCAACTTCCTACAAGAATTGTGAGACCTGTGGCTCTCATCGTCAACACAGATCCAGCAAACCGAATTGGGGAACATTGAAATGCTGTGTATATAGACCAATATGGACATGGGGAGTACTTCGATTCATACGGAAGACCCACAGGCGGTTATCATTTAAAATTTTTTACAGCAAAATTCAATCAGTTGGTCTCATAATCCAAAAATATTGCAAGATTTTAGCTCTAACGTTTGCGGTATATATTGTTTAATGTATTTATATTTTAAAAGAAATGATGTATCTATGTTAGCTTTTGTAAATACGTCCTCACATAATTTAGTTTCTAATGACAATTATGTAAAAGCAACTTACTTAATGTTATTTAGAAAATAAAAACACAAATAGTTTGTAATTAAGCATATTTTTATTATTGCACACGAAATATTTAATAAATGTATTTTTACAACTCTCCATTGTTTTATTGTTACAAAAAGCAGACGCTTAAACCTAGCATGCAAATAAAACTAACATTCAATTAAATCTAGCATGCAGTTAAAGTTAGAGCAAACTGAACCAAAATATCGGAAATTATTGAAAAACGCAAGAATTGCAAATCGTGAATAGCATGCACAGAACATGTGTTGTTTTTATGAAAAGAAAAGAATAAAATATCTAAAATCCGTTAGAACAGTACAGTTTACGAACTAATAAAATAACACTAGAAAAATACAGTTTACGAGCTAATAAAATAACATTAGAAGAATATAGTTACAAGCTAATAAAATAAAATAACATAGAAGAATACAGTTAAAAGCTAATAAAATATGAAATCACACTTATCTAAGACGCTTTAAAAACGTAAAGCACCGTATCAAAGGTATCAGGTAACCGCCGTCGTTTATTATAACCAAACTGATACGTTTTCCGTTCGGGCTTTGACACAACCTCATAATTTGAGGTCCTAACTATTTTTCGGTCTGTATTTACATATAAAGGACCCTCTATACCGTTATTGCAAACCATTTCTTTCATTGAGTCGAAATTTATAATATTTGAATTATTAAAATTTAACGTGCTACCCTTCACTTTGCACACGGGAATTTCGGCTTTTTTGTCTGTTGAATATACCTTATAACTGTAGTTTTTTGGTCCACCACTTACAAACTCAGTTATGTAGCTACCCTGACCGAATTCTGCCGATTCATCTGTTAGCTGACCTAAAAACGACCCTGTCTCGGGCATCCAATCACCTACTCTCGAAATAAAGAAAATCGAGTCGGTATCAAAATAAAATATTCGTTCCCCTAACTTATCTAAATATTTATAAAGTTCAAGGCGAGCCTGTGCCGTTGTATACGCTGCAATTACAACATTAACAGTGGGTGAAGGTTTTACAGCCTCTGCAACTTTAGCCCAGTTTACTAAAATTACCGCGTCATCAATAGGCACCAATGAGTGAACCTCCACATCAGGATTTGTCAACAGTTTAAAAAAATCTGCAGGGTTCGTTATTATCGAACACTGCATCAGGTTTTCGTGCTGGCCAAACTTACCCCAAAAACTGTTCAACATTAACTTCGCAAGATATCGTAACCCAGGATTTTTATTGATGTTGTCCTTATTTAATTGAATTCCCTCTGCCTTTAAATAACTACGAATGTATGCCTCTTTATCGGAGTCTGTGACACAGTTTTTTGGCCAGCCCGAACACTCCTGCTTCATTTTTAGAAAGTTATCGGTGTAACCATTAAAAAGACCACCTGTTTTTAAATCTTTATCATATTTTATGACTTGGTACTCCCAAATTTCAAATATTTTTACAATTTTGTAGCCTTTCTCCAAAGCCATTCTTAATTCATCGGCAACAAACGTACCTTCAAAACGACGGTCTTTATCGGTATGCGTGCACAAACCCTGGTGTAGAGCTTCAGCACATGCTCGACATAAAATAAACATGAGTTTATTATTGGTTCTATAAGGGAGCACAGGGTGAAATAACGATGTTGGCGGCAGGACAACACATTTTATAAGGCCCTCGACACTATCAATGGGTAGCAGGGAGCAGGCGTCGTGACCTATATAAATTTTGGGGTGTTTTACAGGGTATTTCCCATACTTGTTCACGCTGTGATATAGAGAGCAAACGTCATAATGATAAATTTTCTCCCCTGGTTGACATTTATAGTATAGTTTGATAGCGTTCGTCCGCCCACCAAAGAAACTGTGGCGTGGATCTAGAGGCTCATGTTGTAAAATGGGGAGATTATCGACATAATTTTTAGCGTCACGATTTTGCTTCAAAAAATCTGTGAATTGACACACCCACATCTCAATAAGTGTGTAACCACTATTACGGATACGGTCAGCCCGTGCCAACGTATTTTCGCGACGTAGGAACATAGCATCCGCATCTCTCTCCACGTCAGATGTTTGAAGTGGGGAACAGACTTCGAACCCGTGCCAAAAACATCCTAAAAATTCATACACGTTGTTGTTTTCAACACAAAATCCGTCAACTAACAAACCATTAGGGAGGCAAAATTTGCGGGCTTTACCGCTGTGCTGAATGTACCGCTATTATTCTCCATCCATGACAACCATTTAAGGGCCGATGCAGATTGTTTATCGGCCATCCTATATCCACCGGCGGGGATAATGCCTATGGTGTCATTTAATAAAAATCGCCTTCGAAATAACAAACTGCAGGCACGAGCTATCGTAATAGATTCTTGAGAGGGATCTCGGCCATTTTCAGATGTAAATAGCTTCCAAAACCTTAAACAAGCCTTACTTAATATTTGGACATTTAAAATGCAGTAATCTAACATTTCTTTCTGCATATCGAAAACGTAACCGCTTTGCACCTTGTTGTTGTGCCACTCTAGTAAATCGCGTTTATCTGCAGCGTTCATATTATCTGGAGCATAGTAGTGGATAGGCTGTATAACACCGACATAATTTTGGTTTTCTATTGTACTAAACAAGTATGGGAAATATCCTTTAGTTTCCGGAAAATTAAAAGTTTTTGGGAGCTTGCATAAAGGTAGGGGCATGAAATTTAACGAATCTATAAACCTAAGTTGACCACATGTAATTGACATAATTTTTGTACCCGTTGTAATTATTTTAGGGTTCCAGCTTGATCTGTTTTTAATAATGTCACGTAGAACAAAGCATCCATCATAGCCCTTCAGGTTGTGGGCAATTACTGTTACTTTAAAAACTTCACTTAAGTTTGAAATGTATGTAAGAAATGAATTAACAGGGTCCTGTCTAAATACATGTAACCTTACACCGCAGTTTCGGCAGCCTTGATGTATAACCTCGTCATTTAAACAGGATAGGCCAACGTGTGCGGCAACACAGAGGTTCGGCTCGTGCTTGAAATTATTAGGACTACCAGGGATTTGTGTTTCTTGAAGGCACTCCAAATCATAAAAGACAAATAAAACTTTTTTCAGTGCTTTCGCGCTACCCCCTTGCTTATTGTTTCTAGACATGTAACATAAATGCCTAATCGACTGTACTTTGTTACAGGTCGCACAAAATGCATGGCCACATTTATGTTTCCGGTTATTTTTCCAAACACTAGCTAGGCATACAGGGCAGTTGTAAAGTTTGTCACATAATTTTGAAATTTTATGGGTCTCTAAGCAGTCAGAACCCCTAAAGCTTCGATGACACACAGAACATTTTATTATGTCTAGCATGATGTTACAGGGAGGACTAGCCTGACAGCAAGGACACGTGTAATTACATATCAAATGCTGACGTTTATCGTTAATTTATATTTACATAATTTACAAAAATAACTAGCAGTAAATGCTGACGTTAAGCTAGTAATCACATTGTAGTGATTTTCATCCAAAATTAAATTTAGAACAACCCTGTTCCGGTCACGAGGACCTTCAAAATATGTTGTACTGCGGTCTCGAGAATTATATACAACTAGGGTATAGTTGGTTCGGTAAGTCTGCAGCTTCTCAAGATGCTCGTAATTTCCACCGGCAGTTAAGTCGACCTGACTAAACCTAATGAGCCGCAGAGCTCTGTTAAACAAAAGGGGCGATCCTGATTTTAGTTTAGGCAGCTTTTCGTCGCGGTCTCGAAACGCAATTGCAATCACAATAGCCGACGCCAAACACAAATTGTTTTCAGGGGGGACCACTATTATGCCTTGTTTCCTCTTACAAAAAGCATCAAAGCTAACGCCTGTTAGCCGTACTCTACCGTAACCGGTTGGCAAACTTACTTTGTCAACGTTCAGCGTTATATCATCCTGCAAGAAGAATCTTGCATTGCTCTGGATCACTTTTGAAATGACGTCGAGAATAACGGCTACGGACAGCTGGTCGACCCTTCTGAAAGAGATCCCCAATGGTTTTTCAGGGTAGTTGTGATTGCGCAGTACCAAACCAACTCGATCGGAGGGCTGCGTATTATAAGAATATACCCCAGGAGCACCTTGAGTGCCTCCTATAACACATATTTAACATTATAATCAGGAAAATATAAATGTATATTCATCTGAAATTACCTCTAGCCAGACCATTGGATTTTTAACATTGTTTACAGGTCTGAAGTTAAATGTGACGCTGTCCGATGTGGTACTGAACTTCTTAATGATCTTCTGGTATTCTCTCTGAATAGCCAGATAGCGCAGCTCGTGATTGTTTCTAGGAATCTGAAATTAAAATCAATTAAACACGTGTTTACAAAAATACGTAGCAAAACAGTGTTAGGATTTGAAATTTGTAAAGACACTTACATTAATTGCTGCAGCGGTCCCAGAATTTGGGGTATCGCCTCGAGGGGCCAGCGAGGTCTTAGCTAATGGCTCCATTAACTGCCGAGAATTCGTATTGGAATTCGTGGTACAACCTTGAACACTAAGCGAGAGCATTGCTAATTGTCCAATTGTTTGTCGAGAATTAGGGACCTGTAATTATAAAATTTTAAAATATTTGCGGTCAATTTTATTGCAGAGGGTCAGCGAAAACTTCACAAAATTTCAGGTATTAATTAACTGATTGCGGAAACTTACAGTACTTCGAGACGGGGCAGAAATTTCTCCCGATTGATCCTCGGGCTGGATGCATGAGTAATCGCTGATTGAGGCACCACGTCGGCGAGCATATTGTATCTGAAATTAGCGATAGTTTTATTGCAGTCGGCATAACAGCAGATAAACACTCTTTGAAAATAACGTGGATATAGTAAATAAATGATACATATTAAAATTACTTACAACCGATATTGTAGCGGGAGCCGCTAGGGTAGCTTCAGAAGAAACGACCTTCGAAGGCCCCTGAGTAGGGATGCTCAATGCAGAGGATTGCGATTGATTCAGAGGCAACTTGAAATGAGTGTCTAGTTTCTAAAATGCCCTGGCTGATTAAATGTACTCATTAAAATTTATACTTACGGTTAAATGACGAATTCTAACAGCTCTCTGGCCCAGGGTCGTAAACGTAACCGCATGTTCGGGAGGGATTGAGCCATCACGTGCTAATTTAAAAAGCACAATTTCATATGCAATTAAGACGAACTTTTCATGGGAGAAATTACCTCTATCAAACCATTCTAAAATGGCGCTGATCGGAAGCATGGCTAGACCAGAAATTTCCATCTTGGATGCGGAGCACAGAAACACTTTGTAGCACAGCGAAACGGAAACACGTATCACGGCAAAATGTCGGAGCGAGAAAGGGTCACTTCACGGCTCGACTGTGTATATATTATGGTGAAGGCCGAGCATGGTCGAACGCTGCCGAGTGGCAGCTGCGTAGGCGCAAAGCTCGTTAAATCCCATAATGCAAAGCACAAATAGAAAGCAAATTAAAACATCTAATTGTAATTTCTTCAGACAAAGTTTAAAATTTGATGTTATAATGAACTTTGAGAATAAATTTAAACAAACACATAGACCAGCAAGTCATCGAGAAAAAAGTTTGTTTGAATTTTATATAGGATCCAACAGCTGCAGGCGAAATCTCTTGTCCGCGATACGACAGGCAACGACCTGTTTGGCCGATTGATAAAAATAAAAATAATAAATTCAAGCAAAACCACTTATGGAATCAGTTTTTTTAAAATTTTATCAGCCCTTTAATACCTTAAACGATGCAGTTCCAATGTTATAAATTATAATTTTCAAGATAAAATATGGAAACGTGACGTCAGAGCAGTGAAATAGCTTTCCAGATTTATATGTAAAACTTTTGTTTCGTACAAGAATAAGATACGAATGAAACTTCACGTTGAAGTTCATTTTGATTTCTCTAAAACTTCTGTTCTCATTTATGCGTCATTTTAGGTTGGTACGAGTAACACAGCTGCGTTTGCAAAAATTTGTGAAACGCCGAAAAAAATACTTAAAAATATAGACTATGCATGTTTAACATTTATAAAATAAATAGGATATCTTAATTCTCTAAAAAAATTAAGCGTTTTATTTTGATCAAATACCGATAATCTGATTAATTTCTACACTGTATGCATATACAATTGTATTAAACGTATTTTGCTTAAATAGGACTTTATACAAACTAAGTTGTATATTAATTTTTGGTTATTACGATTTAAATATAAAAATTCGTAGATCCATCTCATCAAAATATTAGATAAACCGGTATCGTACAAGCCAACTACGTCAATTCTATGACGTCGTTACCTTCGTCTTCAACGAATTAAATTCGACATTTAAATATATAGGTAACTGCCTAATATGGGTGGGGACGAGACCTTAAAAGGCGGTGGAGTACCTAATTCAAGTGTTGTTTCAGAACTGAAGTTACAGTTGAAATAATTTTACCCATTCTTTTGCAATTAGTAAGATGCTTAACAATATGCGTTTGTTATTTTTATTAATTGTGTTTGCCCTTTCTGTTGTGGCCGTGTTGTCTGCTCCTGCCGGAGCACCTCCTACAACTACAGCTGCACCTCCAGACACGTAAGTATTAGTTATGTTTCTAATTTGTGTGTTTATATTAATTAATTACTAATATATAGTGATTAAATCGACAGAGCAACAGGTGACAATCTATTAAATACCGCCAAACTCTGCTATATTTTTCTGCTTGTTTTTAAACAAATTTCAATTAAAGAAAAATTACTAAATTACAAGGAACTTCAGAAAAAAATAATTTTTTGCTGACCAATCTATAATTTTTAAAATTATTTGAAAGTTAGACAGGCAATTTATTTTATTAACTACTACGGGGTTGGCAAAGTTTGCTATCAGTATACTATTACTTATCAAGGCCTATCTGACGTAAGTAAAGCAGCTTTGTTTTTACTACAAAATTCTATGAAACAAAATTATGATAAGAACGATGAAATTTCCATTGAAACAATAGTTGAGGAATGGAGTAGCAAATCGGAATAATGTTACTCCTAGTCCATAGGTCAGGCTTCACCATTGACAAATATGGAACAAAACAAATACAGCGCAATTGTCGTAAAAGAAACAAAAATGGGCAACAATAAGCTTGTTGAATGTAATGCAGTCGCATAGCGGCGACACGAGGCAGTGCTTCGTGACAGAATGGGAACGACGAGACGGCCGCGCTACGACCGACCTGCTTGCTTCCCGTTGAATTCCGCAGAGTTCGAAATCCGCCTGCAATATTTTTTATTTGCAAATTGATGTAATTTACAGTACCAAGTGTTTTCTTTTATCGTTTCAAGATTATTAGGAACGTTAAGATATTTTTACCCCTAGCGGCCTTTGATTTTTCAAAATATTTAGTGTTACAATTCCAATTGCGAGGGAAGTTCTGACTAAAGCCCTTTCTAGTTTTTTTACTAGAAGAGCATTTTATGTCATTGATTTTTTGTGAAAATTCTAGTAGTTTAGACATTTTTCGCTTCCATAGCAATTCATCTAAAAACAAGCAAAGTTATATGGCCTACACAGTTCTCCCACATTAAAAAAAGTTTTTTTTTGCCGTCCCATCGCTATAAACACTGTACATGTTATACCCGTATCTCCAGAAGTTAAGATTGTGAAAAATGTAAATTAATGTTTTTTAAATCAAATAATATTTAAACTATTGCAAGTCTTAATAGATTTTTATTTTGCAAGGACATTATTTTCTAAAGTAATTATATTTCATCAATATGTTCTAATAGCTTTTTTTTATATATTTATAACAACACGGCTGCCTTACGTTTTGATTATTACACGCATTGGATTTTAATATATTACAAATTACTACTAGGCAAATATAATCCAATGCTATTGACACAAATATACAGTTGCTTGTTTACAAGAAATAAGGATTCTACAAATTTTCAAAAATAGGAATAGGTTTACAAATCGTGCGCCTAAAGGACAATCTATCATTCTTAAAATTTTCATACGATACACCGTTTGCTCATACAACATAGTAAACACACATCATTCATCCTTTTTGTGGCGGCAATATGAATTGACATCTTTATACATATAATTCTTCTGTACGTGTGTATGTGACCGAACTCCTCCTAAACGGCTTGACCGATTTTGATGACATTTTTGGTGTGTGTTTGAGTGGGTCCCTGGATAGTTTAGATTCACAATTGGACCCGGTAGGTAGCGCTGCAATCGGGTTCTAGGATTTTTCTTTTAAATTTTTTGACGAATTTTTTTAAAATTTGTTTTAAGATTTCTAGCATATCAGAACATATAATCCCAAAATTTCACCCTCCAATATTTTTCAAAATAAAAAAAACCGAAAATTCGAATATCGAAAAAACGTTTGCTGAATCCGCTAATAGCAGAAAAAACCAACGTTCGGGCAGGACAACGTCTGTCGAGTCCGCTACCCCCTAGGGGGCGAAAAGGGGGAAATAAGCCTAAAAATCGATATGGGTGTCGTTATTGAGGTTTTTTGGGACGTTGATTGCGAAAATGGCATTTATTTTTAAGTCCAAGACGATGGACATGACATAAAATTAAAACTCTATAGTGGTGAAACGGGGTTTCAGAAACAAATTATTTTTGGGCAGAACAACGTTTGCGAAGCCGCCTGGCGCAGTTGGGTACGCTCCAGACTTGCATTAAGCAAGTCCTCGGTTGGAATCCCGCGGGGGCGGAATTTTTCCGTAGCCTTGGCGATTGGAATCGGTCTCGGTGAGACCATTCTCAGTTGGGTACCAAATTAACTGTGCTCTACTCAGAACCACAGACCTAAGAGGTAGAGTAACAAGGTCAACACATCACCAAAACACACACCTCACACAATGGTTGCTACACAAGCACCAAAGGCGCGCTCCAACTCTGTATCCCGAATCCGGGACAAGTTGAGCATTGTAATGCCAGATGCCAGCGCATAAAGTACCAGCCTCTACGCCGCGAGGTTACAGATTACATACATACATACATACATAAATACATACAACGTTTGCCGGGTCAGCTAATTTGATTATAAAATGTTTTTCTCAATCAAGTTCCTATGAATACAAAAATATTTTGTCACGAAGATTTCAGAATGTGTAATGTATGTACATGTAGTAGGCATAAAGCAAATGTAAGCAAATGATCATGTGCCTATAAACGTCAGTCATATAATAACGAAATTCAGCAAAGATTTGGTGTCTCGTTCTAGCTTGTTGAGGTTAGTTGTAGCCTTTGATCATTTTTTTTTCAGCTTTGTTTTGCAGAGGCATGGTGTCCTATGCACTAAGCACTTAGCATATACCTGGGCAAACAATCATTTGCGTAAGTTTTCTTTATGCCTGCGACATAAACATAATTATGTAAATCGCAATGCATGTATTTATAAAATTTGCATTTGAGACTAAAGCTCAATATGCATATTTCTAATATATTTAAAGTTACTATTTTTCGACAAATTCTATTAACTGTGAGACTAATAAATAAAGTGTTTGGTGTTTTGCAGACCCAAAGTTCCTATTAGTTCGAGTGCCGTTCTGACGCTACTGAGCGCTAGGGGTTAAGAAGAACACTGAAGATCTGCAGTTCATAACCATGTCATGTGTCATGGCTAATGTATATTATATCTATTAACACGTACGTATTTTGAAACAAATAGCTCCAAAAAATTGTTTGAATATTATACTAATTTAATAAGCTACTAATAAATTAGTGAATGTTCTACAATTGTTCGTTAGCAACATAGTAACTCAAATTAATGAGAAAATAAATATCTTTATCTGGACCTTTATTTAATTAGTATCGAATATGTAGTTCTTATAGACTTATCAGCCTAGCATTTGCCAATTTATATTTAGTGATTGTGTGTTTTTTTTAGGGATACTGTAACATACAATAAGGTGAGTAACTTAATAGGGACTTTAGAAATATACAGTTTTTTAAAAAGTATCCAACATATGGGCAACTTTTTTATTATAGATTTCTGAAAAAATTAACTTTATAAAAGTTTTTTTATCATGGAAAACCCGTTTTAGCAATATACTATTTACCAATGGTTTTACAATTTGGCGGGATATGAAATTAATTTTAAATTGCGACAAGATTAAACAACCTTGTTTTTATTTTTGTACTTAACTCGTCTAAAAGGCGAAAGAAATATTGTATTCGCCTTCTGAATTTTTTTCAGATTTTTACTTTTCAAGGCCCTAGATGACGACCAACAGGTTTTTGTCGTCGGTCGGTCGATCAGCCTGTCTGTCTGTCCGTCTGTTGGTGGTGTAGCTCAAAAACTATTTGCTGCAGGAAAACGATATTTTGCATGCCAATTATTATATATTTACCTGGCACAAACCCGAGAATATTTCGGTCAAATATATGATATGGTATTTTATCTCTAGTCTAGTAGTAATGGATTTGTAATTTGAGCGAATCCCTAATTTCAAATGATAATATTAGCATGTTTGATAATTGATTTTGTATTTCAAAAGAGCCTTAATAGGAAATTTAACAAAAACTTATTAATATACAGCATTGATTTAATTTAGGCTAAGAGATTGAAAACAACTTATTCTTAAAGAGGGTGTCAATTATGGATTGATATTTGAAAATGTAGTATGCATTGTTATTTGATTTAAATAAGAGTATGTTACATTTAATAAATGATACAAAAAAGCAAACTACAGTATAGTTTGTAAAAACCTAAAAGAATAGAGCTTATATAATATTTAAAAGAATATTTTTATAAAATGTAAAATTGAATTACTGATATATGAATAGTTTAAAATCTAGAAAGTGTAAGATATAAAATTTGGAATATAACATGTAACCCTAGCAGAGCACTATATACCAAGGATATTAGTTAGTAATGTCTATGGGATAAATTAATGTCACACTTTTAAATATTGGCCATATATGTAAAAATACAGCAATACTATATCTGTTGCCGATCTTACCTAGATGTTAGCCGCAGATATCTGCTGAATATATCTTACAAATATCCCTCAGATATTTTTAAAGGATGTATTCACTGTATTAGCAATCGGTATTCGCCAGATATAGGTCGCGTACATCTGCTGGAGATATCATGCAAATATGCGCACTATATTGGCAACCAATATGCTCTAGATGTTAACCGCACATATCTTCTGAATATATCTCACCGTTAGCCGCTTAATATTGCTAAAATGTGTATACACAATATTAGCAAGGAATATTCTCTAGATGCCAGTCGCCTAGATCTCCTATATATATCTTACAAATATCGGTAATTTATTTATAATAGGATGTACACAGTATATTGCCAAACCATCTAAACTGAGTGTCCCGTGCAATTTTATTCATCTCGCTCGCTATTGGGAAATTGATAACAGTAAGACAAATCAGATTGGCCTTTACTGATTTGTAATTTGCTGGGTATTTCTTGAAATATCTTGAAAAACAACTGAAAATCAATCTTTGTTTCTTCAAATATTCCAATATTTAAAGAGTATGTGTGAGGCTATACATTTTATTCTCTGAATCGTGTTCTTATACAACATGTTTTTTAAATGTTTGAAGAAAACAAAAAACCCAATTTTCAATATTTCATAAACTAGTGAAAAATTAAAAATGCATCTACGTATTTTGAAAAGGCCATAAATTATGCAACTTTTTTCTAATACAACCAACGTTTTCATTTCTCATCATTATCAAAATATCCCAGTAGTGAGCTAGATAAAAAGAATCTCTCGATAGTCAATAGTTATTACTTTGATTTATTTGACTTGTCTGAAACTG
This sequence comes from Agriotes lineatus, assembly GCA_940337035.1. Classification (NCBI taxonomy): domain Eukaryota; kingdom Metazoa; phylum Arthropoda; class Insecta; order Coleoptera; family Elateridae; genus Agriotes; species Agriotes lineatus. The sequence goes on from CALNHX010012833.1 coordinate 16,980, forward strand.
AATATCGAAACAACATGCTTTGTTAAATATCCTGTTTATGTCTCTTGTTTTTTATTAGGTGCTGTTCATTTGATATTAAAAAACTGGCGTTAGTGCTATTTGCTTTTTATATAACACATTATGTAGGTATAAAAAATATAACAACATTATATTCTTCATTAAAATTGTTACACTAATTGTCAACAACATTTATTACATTTTTGTACACATATATATTACATTGCAGTTTGCCTTAGCGTTCTATATTTGGAATTTGCTATATATAGAGCTACGGATTTTCGGATTTCCACCTCAGTAGTAGTACATACATAATATGCATTAATTTCAAGTTTATTTGGCTCATTTTACAATTCTCCCACATACACCAACCATTGTGTTACTATGATATAATATTTACAAAAACAAGCAATGGAAATTCATTACAAAAATGGGAAAAGTTAGTGTTGTCTAAGCAGCAGTGGCAAAATTTAATTATAAAATCAAATAGGCTTTGTTTCGGGTGCCACTAACTATGGACTGTTTCCAAATTACCGACGAAAAATGGGTGTATGTACTGATTATGCAGGAAAAAAAGAGAAAATATAGTTCCGGAAATGCTTTCTTAGGAGTTACACTCTGACTCAACGGTTAGCGGACAATTATACTACTCATTTAACATTTTATATTTATTTATGTTTGAATAAGTGCGCCATAGTGTCTTATGTGAAGGTCACATCAATCTGTCCTAAAAATTACGTTTTTCATACAAAGAACTCTTGTTGCGAATCGTTATAATTACAAGAACGTCTGGGTGTTTTTCTAAGAGGTGAAAATAATTTTTGGGATAAGTTCTACAAATTACAGCAACAAAAAAGTTCCAATAAACATAAATTTAAAATTGTCTGGCTCAATGACTCCGAAAGGTGGAATAATTCCAACAGTTCAGATCTTCCGGATGTTGCTTTTCATTCTAAACTATATTTATAGAAACTTTTCTTTTTTTTGCATACCAAAAATAACTGCAAATAGAGTTGGACTTCAAAAGGACAACTTTTTCTTTTTTCCCAGGCCAGAATAAAATGTTGCCGCTTCTGCTGTTAACAGGTTTCCCATTTGCAAGTAGATCGACTTGTGTGTTGTTTCACCACCTACTAGACTAGGTATAATAGCTGAGTCTGAAACACAAAAAAAGAAATTTAACTGTAAAGTTCTTAAAACAAAAAATAAGTAAATTTGAATACTCCTATGCATGTACTTAATTTTTATGTGTGCAGTCTATCATTAATAATTGTGCTTAAATTTATAGCAGAATATTGTTGATCAATAGTTCGATTTAATACTACTGTAACATTTGTAGACATCTGAACAACTTCAACCTTCCGTGCAATAATTCGTTTTATAAAATGACTTTTTGCTTTACTATATTTAGACGACATGGTTGGGGTAATATGGTAATTAATACTTTTAACAATTAAACTTATTTCTACTGGTTTTGTTAAACACAAAAAACACTTTTTGAGCACTTCCCCAAAAATTTGTAGTTGCAACGCAAAACCTGAAACCAAGCTGAACACTAGAAAGAAATTCACCCTCCATTATGAGAAACTCGTAAGGAAGTTGCTATTTCTAAGCTGTTTTAAGCTGCTTACAAAAGCAGCAGGTAGCTTTCTCTCTTATACTCTGTAACTGAGTGCTTTTTAAACGGGAACAAATTTCGGATTCGCTATATGTCTATTCTGTTAAAATATTTTTTTAATGAAGTTTTCAATTGATATGATTTTAGCATTCAAAGTTTTGTTTTAGAAACGTATTATTGCATGTAGGTAGCATATACATGTATAAAGTGAATAAATATTTATTATTATTATTAGAAACTGGAAAAAAAAAATTCATTAATCAAATATATGCATTTCTTATTTTTATCTATGAAAATCTAATGGTACGCGTATGACAAACAACTCGATTAACATTTGAAGGTAAAAGAAACAGTAAAAGTCAGCAAATATAATAAATAGATCTTCGACTTAAAGAATGATTAAGCAAAAATGGGCCATTAGAATTAATGGCTTTATCAAATACTGCCCAGCCAAGCCCTTAAGTATAACAACACATAATTATTTAAAACAAAAATTATTGTAAACAATAAATTAACTCAAAACTACGATTTACGTTCCCACACATTATTAACTTAGCCTGTTCACTTGCGAACTACTTAATAAGCTTCCTAAATTGAAAACAATAGAAAGATTTATATTAAAGTACGTAATTAAGTGACAGGTGATACATTATCAAACTTAAGATGGGTATCAATTAATTATTTATCAATGTATTATACAATAAATATCCACATATAGGTATTTAAGTTTTGTAGATTCTGCATATTTTTAGAAATTCTTAATTTGCATAAAATATAAGTATTGTAAGATTTTTTGCATTCAAATCAAAATGTTATTACTGTTGTTGAAGTAAAATATTTGGGATCGGGGGTATCTCCAAAGTTGGAAATGTGTCCTATAAGTCATGTTAATTAGCTATAAGCTTTTAAAAGCATCATCATCAACCAGGCAAATTCTTCTAGAATGATTGCAAGAATTACGGCCATAAGACGTCGTTAGTGACTAAGAAACTTTCACATTCCTGAGCTATTTACTAAACGGTCCCTTTGTTTTTTGAAAATTCTAACTCTTTTACACTACCATAATTTTGTAGTACGGTTGTCTGGAGTGTTAAGAAAATAATTCAAAATTTAATTACAGTTTTACAGGTTTTACTAAATTACACCTTCAGTTTGCTTTAATTAATCATGGGACGTTGAAAGGGTTTTCTTGCAAGATATTCCCGACGAATCTTAGGGCAAAAATCCAACGACAAAAACATGTTAGTGTCACATAATTTATTTAAATCTTAAAAATAATCAGATACGAAAGGTTCGTGTACACTAATGCAGATTCCACCGATATAAATGTTCATGTACATTCTATACAGGGTGTAAATTAATTGTGGAGCAAAGTACACGTGGTGATGTTAGTCATAAAATTCTGAGTCAAGAAATATTAATACTAAAATGTTGAATTGGTCTTCATGAGCCTTCACGAGCGGTAGATAAAAAACATAATTTTTTAGGTAAAGTACCTTTTCTGTTGCAAATATGTGAAAGTATCTTTAAGAAAAATTGTTCGAAATATAAAATTATGGCCCCATGCAAAATTTCAGAAATATCGGGCTACTTTTATGAAACCGTGTTACCGAAAAAGTACGTACTTCATCTAGTACACACGGTTTCACAAAAGTAAGCCAATATTTCTTAAATTTTGCATGCGACCATAATTTAACATTTTGAACAACTTTGCTTGACGGTAGTTTCACATATTTGAAACAGAAAATGTATCATGTTTTTTATTTGCCTCTCGTGAGGGCTCATGAAGACCAATTAAACATTTTAGTATTAAGATTTTTTACTCAGAATTTTATGACTAACATTGCCACGTGTAGTTTGCTCCACAACTAATTTATACCCTGTGCACTGCATCCCTGTATAATAATACACAAGATGTATCAAATTATCACGGCACTGTTTAATTAATATTCTGAAAGTTAATAACATTTTGATTATAAAAGTTGTAATATACAGTTGTAATATATCCCAGTAAAGAGATGTTATATCTACATAGTTTTTTAATAAATCAGCTATATACAGCAAACATCCTAATTAAATATTGTTTTTAACCCTTTATTAATTATCCTATAAATATTGCTTGTATCTTGTATAAATACATTTGTTTGTAAATCTACCGGTGATATCATTCTAATATTTGCAATATATAACACAACCAACTCAGATCGAAATATACAGCAGATATCCGTTATTAATCGGAATCCAATACCCGCTACATCTAATTTTATAATATCCTCCTAATATTTGGGAAATCTCAGTTAAATGCAAACATTTTTAAATATCTTAGAGATGTTGTTTGCATATATCTTTGATATATTGCTCATATCCCATTTTAAAATATCATGCTAATATCCATTATATCTCACATTATTTTAGTGACAAATGATATCACATCTACATTACAGAAATATAAGTAATATGTATATTTGGTGCTGCTAGGGAACTATAGAAATTTAGAAATTAAAAATAACAACGAGAAAATAATGGGTAACAATTTGACAAATAATATTGTATTGCTTAAAAATTAATAAAACCCCTTATAATTCAACTTGGTTATTATAATATGGAATAAAAGAGGTAATGATATTCGGATTTTGAAACAAGGTGGTCATCAATAGCATATGCAGTAAATAAAAACGGTATTGGTCAACAAGCAGTAGCAGATTGTAGCGGGGGATGGTCCATTAACAGCGTGCATAGGTGACTACAGTTGGAGGTAGTTGCATTGGAAGGTTGCTGGAGCTGGAAGAAAGATCGAGGGATATCGTTGCTAGTATGAGGTCTATGGAGGGTTTCTGTATTGCAAGTGTAAAATGCTGAGGGGTGTTTGGAGCGTCAGTACGTGGCATTTAAGTGGATTTAAGCAGGTACTTGTTTAGAAAAATAAAGTGGTCCTTTAATGAAGAAATAAACAATAATAAATAAAGATTAATTACCTAGTTGAAGATTATTGGAGATGATTCAAAGTAAAAATACTAAATTAGCTTATCAATAGTTAAAATTACATTAATTTCATTGGATTTCATATGATCTGATAGCATTATCATTGAACCAAATAACGTTTAACAAAACATAAATTGGATATAATAAAGAAATATGGTAGAAGTTAAATTTGATATTTAATTAAACAATTAAATAAAAGGGCACAACATTAATTTATCCAATTTGAAATTTAAAATATCAAAGAATTTTAAAACACAGATCACTGCCTAAGTGTAATGTCGATCCCAACGTGGGGCATTTTAAGTAAAAACTAAAAAGTCAACTAACATAAAGCAATACGAGTACATAAATGAAATTAGCATTAACAAATATGAAACTAATAAAGCTCTCATAAATGCATGTTAAATGATTGCGAGGAAAAATAAATAAAACAGTATATTTGAACAGCGGGGTTATTCACTATTCACAAATACAAATTTATATAAACATCAAGAATTAAAAATA
>CALNHX010012834.1:0-22076 GCA_940337035.1 Agriotes lineatus
GTTAAGGGAAGTTTGTTTACAAAAACCCGAAAATAGAAATGGTCGAATGCAACTATAGTACTTTTAGTTGTGTAAACACGGTTTGTAGTCTTCTGCATTATTATATGGATATGATATGATAGTATTTACAATATTTACATGATACAAACTAACGTACCAGCTGGTCCAACAGTGAGAAGGGGCTTTATTTGGCTTTTTTCTAGCTAATCTTCATCATCTGTTGCAAAATATAGGTCCTGCGGAAGTTTACGTTTAAGCCGATGATGTATATTCGTTTGCCCTAAACTATAGTGACGAGAGCCTTCGCATGTATGTAAGTTTTGGAGAAATCGTTTGGTTGTTTTCTTCAGGTATTCTTGAATTGTTAGCATTTGCAGCTCATAGTGAAGTTGTGTATTACGTAGGTACGTACCAAGGAGCATTTACTGCAATTCTGAGTACTTTATTTTGAAGCCATTGTATTTTATTTATGTTCGTTTTTGAGGTGTTGTTCCAGATTACACTAGCGTACATAATCAGAGGACGTATTAGTGACTTGCACATAAGCAAGCAGCATTCAGTCTTCGGATGAGATTTTCGATTTATTAATGGGTTGGATAGATTGAGTTTTTTATTAATATGGAGTCTCCATGTCAGTCGTGTATCTAGATGCACTCCTATATATTTTACACCTTTGCTGGTAGGGTTCCACTCAACACGTACCCCGTTTACAGTTATATTTGCAGGGTTTTCGATTTTTCTCAGGGTAAAGATTTTCGCTTCGCATTTGGTGGGATTAAGTGATATGTTCCACTTGTTAAGCCACGTGCTAACTTCGTCGATTGCTGACTGTAGCTGTTTTATTGAGCTGTCAAGATTGTAATTCTGAGCGATTATCACAGTGTCATCAGCGTACATGGCCAAGTTTTCACGGGTTAACGGAATATCACTCACAAAGATGTTAAAGAGTATTGGACCTAGTATGGTACCTTGCGGTACGCCAGCCCTGATAGGTTTTCTATCCGATATTGTTACATTGACTCGGACCGCAAAGCTTCTCTCATCTAGGAATGAGTATATAGCCGCTTTTAGATAGCTTGGAATAGCCAGTTGGAGAATTTTGTATTTGAGACCTCCCAGCCAAACCTTATCAAAGGCTTTGACTATATCTAGAAATTACTGCAGTAGTATATTTCTTATCTTCATACTCAGCCTCTATGATTTCCACAATTCGCTGCAACTGATGACAAGTGGAATGGTTAGTTTTGAATCCAAACTGAAAAGGTGGAAGAACGTTTGCTGCTTCTATGTGCTCGTTTAACCTACTGTAGATTATTCTCTCAAAGATTTTTGCCAAGGTGTTTAAGAGGCTAATAAGTCGATAGCTATCAACTTTCTTCTTATCTTTGCCAGATTTGGGGAAGACAACCACCATGTTTCCATGATTTTGCAAAATATCCAACTCGCAAAGAAGCGTTGTATAATGTGGCCAAGAAAGTGAGTACTTTTTTGGTAAGTTGCTTCAAGATTACATTTGTGATAACATCACATCCAGGTGATTTATATTTTGGTTAAGCATCTATAATTTCCTTTATTTCAGTAGGAGATGTTGGCTGTATTTGATTTGTGATTGGCAAATGTGTCTCAATGTGATTAACTACTGAGCAAGTGAAGATATGATTTCCTTTTACTGATGGTGTAAGTTAAATGACCGTTCTAAATAATCAGCAAAAATGTTGGATTTTTCTTCGTCGGTATAATGTGTTGAGTTGTTTGTTGATATTGGTGGGATATGCTGATGTTCGCGAGTGATTCTTCTAGTATCCTTCCCGTCGTAATTTGCTTTTTTGTTTTATTAATTCTATTAAATACTTTTATGGTATATAGGGATTTGCTGGCTTCCTCATTTTGATAACGTAAGTTGCTTCTTGGACACTTGCTTGTATACAGGATGTATAATGATCAACCGCCTGATCTATATCATTTGAGGTTTCAAGATGAAGTGGATGTTTAATATCTCTGTCAAGAATTTCTTTGAAACTTTTCCAGTCAACTTTGCCGTTAATAAGTTTAGGAATAGCAGGTTTCAAATTGATTGTGCTTAAAAATGTAACAAGCACTGGTAGATGATTGGGGTCCAGTTCTTCAATAGCCGTTTGGTAAATCTGCTTCCTGATATTTTTTTGTAACACAATATCCAAAATATCCGGCCGGTGATCTGCTCGGTATGGATAGTATGTGTATTCTGAATATTGAATAGTTGTGCAGATCAACTCCAGCAGGATTGTTGACACGGCACCCCCAGAGCGTTTTTAACTATTTAAGTCTCGTAGTACCAAAGTAGGTTCATCAGTATTTAAAAGTGCTTGCATGTCTTGATTGGTAAGTTTTCTATTTGGTTGCTTATAGGCGCTAATTATAGTTACGTTGCTGTTATCGTTTAATGAAACTTTTATTGCAGTTGCTTCTATTGTAGTTTCTTTTATATCAACAGGATGATGAATAATACTTCGTTTAGCTAATATAGCCACGGCTTCTGAGGCAATTCTGGAATTGCGGTCACTTCTATAAATATGATAACCTGGAATTTTCAAAGTATTAGCTGCTGTTAAATGGGTTTCTGAGATGCCTGCAACGTCAACACAATGTCTAGCTAGAAATGCTATGAAGATCGAACGTTGGTTTAGTATTCCGTTTGTACTCCAGTTTAGGATTGTTAAGTTTTGAATTGTTTTATGGGCTATTAAGAATATTAGGGAGAACGTGTGTAATTAGGTAGGTTTTTATTTGAGGAAGGAGAAGGGTTATGAAGTCAATGATAATTTTTATTAGGTTATTAACTATAGGGGAGTCAGTTGCGTTTGAGGATGGATTAAATTTGTTTTCTAATGGGGTACTGGAATTACTTTGTAATATCTGAGAGTAGGTTTGGAAAGGGTTGACAAATGCATTTCTGGTCACATACCTGTTGGTAGGGATTTGACTGCGTGTAAGGACATCCTTTTGCTGCATGTAGCTGCTGCACCCCCTGTAGTTCGCTGGGTGGTTTTCGTTGCAGTTAACGTAGACTGGTGGGTCATTAAGAGGCTTTGGACAATCACTAATGATGTGGTTACCAGGACATTTCAAGCATCTTGGATTCAGGTGACAGTAATTTTTTGTGTGGCCAAAGCGCTGACACCTATGGCACTGAGGTAAATCTGTTTTTTCTTCGTGTTTAAACTTTAACACTAAAATAAAATATCTTTTCTAATTTAAATATTTCTTTTGCCGTATCACTGTTGGTAAGCTCAGTGACGCAGATATGCAATGGCTTCTTGTCTTTCCCTAGTAAGCGAGTTATTTTATTTACACAATAGTTTTTTAATTCATTTTGAAGTTCCTCAATTGATAAGGAGAGTGGAACATTGTTAATGACAACCGACAGGGGCTTGTTATTTGGATCTCGGAAAGTATGATACTTGATGTCATTAAGGGTGTAAAATTTTGTAAGCTTTCTATAATGTTCATCGCTACTCAGATTTATACGTAATATGTTTCCACTAAGTGATGTTGTAAAGTTTGCAGTGGCTGTGGTTTTTTTTATATCAGACATTATTTCAGTCTATTTCATTTTGTCATCGTTATGAAGGAATATTGGCCGGATTTTGGTTTTGCGTGTACCTGTTGTTACTGGTAAATTGGGGTTTTCAGATGACTTTTCGTTATTATCGGATTTATCGGTTTTTTTTTTTTTTAATCTTGTTTATTAATGGTGTTTCGACTGCAGAGGTCATTAACACCCTGGAACAATAATATTACATATTTCTTACATTACAAGTTGAAATTGTTATATAAGACGTGCGATATTACATATTTTAATAAACTGTAATATGTTTGTGATTGAGTGCGTATTATTAGCGAGGGCTTCTTTCAGTGTGACTGGAATATTACAATGTCGCCTTTGTGTTACATATTTTGTACATTCTAGGATGATGTGCTCTACTGTTATACCTTTATTACAAGCATCACATATTTCTACGTTTGTTTTTTGTAATAAATATTTGTGCGTCAGTAATGTGTGTCCTATTCTTAATCTGGTTAAAGCCACTTGTTCCTTCCGGTTGCTAGGTAATTTCCATTCTGCTGTATTTTCTTTGATGGTTCTTAATTTGTTGTTGGTTGTTGTGTTCCATTGTTGGTCCCACTCTTCCTTAATCTTAATCTTTATCGGTTTGTTGAAGTGGGTAAAATGTATTTTGGGTTAGTAGTCTTTCCGGATCCCAGAGATATCTCTTCTTTACTTCATTGGTTGGTGTGGTAATGTGCTCTAACTTTCGTTTGGCGGTTTGTGATGTCGATTTCCATTTCTTTTGTAGGTTCGTTCATATTTATTGTAACTTCATACACAAGTGTCGCTGGCTTAATCGGAGCTTTGCTGCACATATTGCACGGAGAGATTTGAAGTTGGGGCTACGGTCGGGTGACCCGCCCGCGGCCTACCGCGCTGATAGTTCAAACACTACACAGTATTTATTTAATTTGCTTGTCTAAATTGGATGTAGTTATTCACTAAATTTCACAATTATAAAACCGCTATTAGATTTCACGTATTATTTATCACGTCCATACGCATTCATGGCTCGCGTAAGAACGCCGCTAGGATTCTAACTAAGGTATTTTGTTAGAATTCGTTAATTTTGTTGAGACCGAATAAACAGCCAGTGGCGTTTACGAAAGAACATTGTATGAATACGTAGCTTGTTCTTAATTTTAATCCTGTTCGAATAACTCACGCTTCAATGTTTGGGGGTCATTGGCTGTTATCTTGTAGCAGCGTATAAACCCTTCTCCCTACCTCAGATTAGGTAGGTATAGCAATAATCTTTTTCTTACTGTTCAGCTTATGTTTATTATATAGACTTATATTCATATTCAATATAATTAGATTAACTTATTCTTTACTTTGCTTCTATGGTCTTTGCATGCGACGTCCCATTGTATGTGTTTTATGTTTTGTTTGGGTAAAAAGTGCTACCGGCCTACAAGAAATTAATGACAAAGTAGGTTTGTGGATGGGCGAGCCTGGACATAGCACACAGCTGTCACCAAACCAAACTACTGTTCCTCATTTCCGACTTCCGGGGAGCAGCTTCTAATAATGTTAAAAGTCTGTGGCGCCCTCCACCCTTTGTTTTTTTCAACAATCCATAACAAATTCAACAGTATATCTCCCTAATTCACGTTTTACCGGATCGAACCCTACCTCCCAACGAATAGCTGGCAAACTTCCTATTACAGAGAGTGCTGTCACTTTAATACCAGGTCACCGGTTTCAAAACCGAACATAGCAAAAGCATGGTATATCACAAGGTTACTATAAACATTTAATTTAAAAAACAATGTTGCCTCGATCAGAACTTTAAATTATTTGGGAGGGGGAGGAAATGATGAAAGTTCCTGAACATCAATTGCGTGGTATATGAAGTGTTTATTAAAAATTAAAAACTTGCTATGTTCTGTTTTGAAACCCGTTACCTGGTATAAGACTCGAAACTCCAAATGTTAAGTTTTAATAATGTTACGTTTGTAAATCGTTATTTTAGCTACTGTCCTGAAACTTCTCCTTGGAATAGATAATGTATCGAAGTTTAAATCAGGAGCTTTAACTACACCGTTAGCAGCTATATTCTGTCGAGTCCAAACGGCCTACTCCAGTTTAAAAATTGTTTGTAAATTTTATATTTGAGCTTTCAAATGACATATTCTGACATGACTTTGAAAATCATCATCCATAGTCGACAGCTACTGGTTACTGGTCACCCGTCAATTCTAATCAGTAGTGGTAACTCCTAATAAAATATATAACACCTGCAAGAGCTAATTTGTACATTCATGCTAAACTTAAAGTGTCGTACTAGTTACTATAAAAAAATCGACAGCGATGAGAAGAAGGGGCTGGACAATAGGTATTTATTTCAGGTTATTTCTCACTGCTAGTTACTACAAAGACTTGAGCACATAAAAATTGCTTAATGCAATCTCGCGTTGAAATTTGTATATATTTGCTTCGGAAATAAATACATTTTTAGTAACTAGAGACTTGAGCCTTAACTATGAGTTAGAACTGTTACGAATACTGATACTTTTAAAATAGAATGTCTACATTAAGCCAAAACTTTTTGTAGTTCGTAATTTTAGCTTAACAACTACACTTTTCATATGTTGCAACATTATTTTGAGCTTATTTGGAAAGAGCGACTCAGGAATTTTAAAATTATAACAAACATTTTCAATAAAATGAAAGTATTTTTTATTTTTCAGTTTGCTTCTGACGTTTCCATTTGGCTACTCACAATTTCTGTTTTTCCGTTATGGGTTTTAATTTTAGCAAGGGTTTAACACAGTTGTCAGAAGTCAGAATTATTTTAATGCAGAAACACAATACCATCGAGATGAATAGACTCCAGGTTGGTATCATGGACATCAGAAAAGTGCGGTGTCTAGTATACCAACGTATCGTGGTCTACTACGCTGACAATGTAAAAAAATCATCTTCAGGGAGTGTGATTCATATTCGAAAAAAACATGCAGTCAACTAGTACCAGCTGCATCCTTTATTCCGACAGCTTTGTTATGATAAAACTCAGAGATAGTTCTTCAATAGCAACTTGATGCAGTTCTACGCCCTGACAAAGTGACGAGGAGGTAGAGGCAGTGATGAAGAACACCAAGTGGCACGAGGTTGTCATCATAATGAGATATTCAATTACAAGACCGGACTGGGAGAAATAAGGGGTAGATCAAATAAATCAGAGAGGGTACAGGGATACGTAACTCGTTATGGCTATTTTCTTCAAACTGGCTCCCAGGTGCATTTACAACTGGAAAGCGGTTTCAAAGATGAAACGAAATTGACTTCTTGTTGATTAACCATCGTCTATGTAACAACGTGATGTCAGTTAAGATTTTCCCTGCAGCTGATGCCCCTTTAGATCACATTCCGTTCATTACACAAGTACGAACTAAGCTTCGGAAATGTCCCTATATGGAGGGATCAACTCAAAGACGAAGAAATAACAAAACCTGTGACCAAAGTGCTTTCCACTGAACTTCAGTCAAGCCACAGAACTGACACCCACATGGGATGTTCAAACGAGCGCTAAAAAGAACTGATAATCAATTTCTGTAGCCACGGAATAAACACCGGTAGAAATTTTGTTTGACGGACCGAACACCGCTTTATTCTAGACTTTAGACCATATACCAAACCGTGCGATGGAAGGTCAAGCAGGCTGAAAAATTGTGAATGGAGTAAATATGCCAGGAAAACGAGCAGGTAAATTTAAAGTACGACATTTTCAACGTCCAATCAGACCCGACGACGAATATTTACCAATACCATGAATGAACGTGCTTGAAGTCGAGGAGAAGCTGAAGGTGTGGCAGATGTACATCCAGGGCCTCATCAGAGATTACCAGAGCCTAGACAAGACATAAATCGGGGTCCGAGGAGAAGCACACCATCAATTTTCAAAAATCCTAGAAGAGGCCTACATAATAACCTTAACAGCTGTATGTAACTATGTTCACCCTTTTTCTATAGGTGATACACGCAGTGGTCTCGGTACCTGAAAGATTTTATTTGCTGTACAGGTCTTTATTGAACGATACAGGGGCGTCAATGGTGATGTAGTATACGCATTTTTCGAGGATTATACCAAGGCCTTTGATAAATAAGAGCTCAAGAAGATTGTGGGCGCATTAAAAAAAATAATTTATGGAAAAGGCAGCTGTGTAATCAGAAATCTTTATTCGGGGAAGAAAATTCATTCGGATAGTAAACTAAGATGCCAACATTTTCCAAATAAAATACCAAACTAGTGTGACTACATGGGCACAGTGGAGACGGCATGGGGTCGTTACAAACTCTTAAATGCAGTCATCGTTACAAAAAGGCGCCGATAAGTTTTTACTGCAAGAAATATGCCCACATAGAAACGAAAGCACATCTAACCAAAACCTTAGTCGCAATTATAATAATCTGCAACGTATTTACAAAACGGCTAGATCCAATAGTTTTTAGTAACTAAAACCAATATTAATACAAACAGCTTAAAGCTATTCAAATATTAAAATCAAAGGTTGTGCCCGATATAAAGTTACTGTGTCTAAATTGGCTCTTAGCCAAAAGAACAGCGAACACAAGTTTGAAAATTACAATGTTTACATACAAAATAAAAACTCGAGGAGATTTAAAGAATCTCAGTCGAACATGGTGGTAGTCAAAATAACACTATGGTAATACTTACACAAAATCGGCAACTTTCCCACAGCGAGGCCTCCGAATCTCTCCGAGGCACCGGTTCGCAAGGCACCAACAATGGTTAGATGCAGAATAGCTACGAATGAGAGGAGGGTTCTTCGACTTACCCATACATTAAATGAGAGCAGATTAGAGACAACTTCGCGTTTTCAAAATCTTGAAGCGAAAGGCACGGGAATATTCAAGCACGGTCAAAGCCATAATCAAGGTGTGTAGGTGAAACAAGGGTGTTTGTTCTCTCCACTTCTGTTCAAACCTTTACTCAGAGCACATCTTCCGTGAGGTCCTAGAATATGTTGATGCCGGCATTAGAGTACGCAATACTTCTGACAGCATGCAAAAATTACAAAAAGTAGTCAATCAGATGCAAGTAAGAGTTACGGTCTGAATCTAAACGCCAAAACGACAAAATACATGATCCTCAGTAAAACTTGAACTCAACCGGAAGTGTAATTAGTTAACGACGAATTTTTTCATTGCAAAATTGTGCTGAACAACAATTCCTTAGCTAACAAAACTAAAGTTAATAAATAGAAGTTAATTCGAAATCGTAATCGTCGAGCGTTCAACCGCCAAATTCCACCCCGGAGAATTCGCAAACTTGTCCTTTGCTAGCAACGCGCCCGCGGCTGATATCCCGACCTCGAAAACAATTTTTTAAGTGGAAGCTGCAATTACAAAGCGCTGCTGGAAAAGGGAGCAATGTTTTCTTCGCGATCACAAACCGCCGAGTTCTTCCCCGCGCTTTTTAATTACTTTCCGCCCTCGAACGAACAAAAAAGGAAATTTTACCGGTTTAATGTATTCCTAAATTACCGTTTAACCACTAATTTTATAACAGTAGTACTAATAATACAGCGTGTTAAATTGGAGCAGGCTGCGCTCCGGTTGCGTACATCCGCTTAATATCGTGTGAAGCGGCCTGGATTATTGAATTAATTTTATGTCTATACAAGTTTCTGTAGGCGTGTTTTCAAATAACTAGATGAGGAACATCAGAGGTGGCTCTGATTCCCCAGTGTTAATTAAATCAAGAGTGCCGCGTCTACCTCTGGAATAGTACCCTTAAGCGGCGCCCCGGGCTGCAGCGCGTTATTTAATTAACTAAACCAACTTAATTCTTTCTTGTTTTTGCCCTGATATTTCTTTTTATTAATTTAGCGTTATAACTCGACGAAAATTTCTTCTTTCTTTCTGTTTTACCAGAACTATTGCTAGACTTCACGCTGGGATATTTGCTGTTTGTGTTGGTTTCAGCTGAAATTCAGAACTGTATTTGATCGAAAACAAAGGATGTTAGAGTTGGTGTGCTTTAAAACTAATGCTTGCCCTGCAAGTGGTAATTTAGGATGGCCACGTTCAGCAGAAGGATTTTACCCCTAACGAGTGTCTTCCTGAAAATAGCAAATATTTTTGTTTACTCGACGCTCGAGAAAAGAAAGATTTTCTTGTGAAAACATTAGGATTTGTCAACTTAATGAATATCAAGAAAATAAACACAATACAAAATAATATAAAATTAAGTTATAATAGGTGCTCTCTGTAGCCACGCTTTTGGATGGGCTCTTTGTGAGTCAAACTCATATTCAAAAGTTGAATTATAAGTGAGCACACAACAGCTTTAAATTTGACATTTAAGTTGAAGCTTTGTTCATGCCACGTTTACATGGCTTCCTTCTCAGTTTATAATTGCCTTTATAACAGTTGTTTTCGCAAATTATTCTGAATTACAAGGGGACATTTTAGGTTTAGAACATTATTAACAAGTCAAACTTGATGGCCATGACAGCCAATTTTGTTAGGCCAACACTTAAGTAAAATGTGACATTGACAAATGGAATGTCGGTGAGGGGTCGCGGGTATAAAGAAAGGCATCAGAAATTTACCTACTGGTATCAACAGCTATGTGTTACTCACCAAGGTCGCCAGGTTCAGTGACTTGGCGTAATCCGCTTGGCCCAACCGCGTGGAAGAAATTAGTAGCGAAAAAAACAGCCTAAAAGAGGTAACGGACACCAAAAATTAAAAAATATATATCCTAGTAGGAAACATCAATAACTCGCTTATTAGTAACAACAAAAATGAAACATCGAAATGTATTGACAACATTACAAATATAAACAAACGCATAGCTTACGGGACAATGCAAGCAAAAAGATCCGGATTCAATTAAGGTATAAGGTACGGATTAAGAGAAGTAGTAAACAAAAAATTACAAAAGTACAAATAAAGATACCAATTCATACACCTCATGAAACGGTTGTCGACAAGGCCTTCTTGAACGCAAGGCTTCCATGCAAAGTAATTAATAATATTACCGTTGGTTTACTGTCCTGGTTACATTGAATGCGCAGTATAAAATCTCAAGTAAGGTTTGATAAATGTAAAACTCAATCGGGAAACTAATAACGGTCACATATTGTTTATAATAATTCAACACTCAAGGACAGACAAAGGGCGCAATTTAGTAAACCCAGGGGCATTCCTTGATAGCGTATAAGGCGCGTTTATATATGCCAATACGTTGTGACGAAAAGCTAAAGGGAAGCTGAACGTCGGCAAACAACAAGGAAAATATCTAGAACAACAAAAGGGCCTTGAAAAACTAATCACCAATTAGACCTACGTCGGCTTTTGGGCAAACAGAAAACGTTTTGCTTCGAAAAAGAAACTCATATCTCAAATCACTTCGCGGCTGCGGCGACCCATCAACAGGACCAACGCTGCCCCTGTTACTACCGTTTCGATAGTTCTGACGGAAGAAATCCGGTACGGACACGTCGAGCAGCTTTAGAAGCTAAACCGCAAGAATACCGATTGCTGAAAAAGGTGGCATTCAGGTCGAAACCAGACATCTTTCACGTCTAAATTGCATATGTGAAAATTTTTGCTGGGTCAGTTACGTGATCCGAAGCATGCGCCATATTCAATATTGCCAAATCTGCAGTGAATTATGAGAAAATTTCACAGCGATGGATATTGAATCGTAGCCGATGTGCGGAAGTACGATAAACTCTCCTAACTATGCGGAAATGTGTAAGTTTGATATTCCCATTACGACTCACTCTGTATGTAAGATATTTTTCTTCTTTACATACTATTTCTGTTACAAAGATTAACAATCACCACGGCAATACGCACTTTTGATACGGCTACTCTAAATAATTGGCTCGTGTCACAATTGAACCACTCTCTCAAGTTCCGCATCCAAGACATGCGTCGTTTTCCCACTGATCTTTTTCCTTGGATCTTGGCTAGGATTATTAGCTGTATGACCTGATATTTTTGTCCCCGTATAATTGTAACGTCCGGCCTTTATTTAGAAATATTTTAAGCGGCCTTATTGCCTCAGATATGCTCAAGTCGGAGGATACGTTCAAAATGCTCTGATATAGTGCAGATCAATAAATAACACAAGATAAATAATAGAAATAAAATATACTGTTTTTAACTATTTACATTAAACTCAAACTTAAAAGGACACACTGTATATTACGGACAGAGGGGTAGTTGTATCAACAGGGGTTGCTCCTGGACGCCGGTGGGGCTGCTACGCGGCGGCGGAGGGATTTGGCAGAATGCCCCGGCCTAGCGCATGTTACGCCTCTGGGCGATGTCTCGGAGTGGGTCAGCCGCGCACCAGCTGTCTCGCGCGTTGACTTCGGAGTAAAGGTCGTCGGTCGCAGGCACCAGGTGATATTTGTTTACACTAGCTAGCTGCTGCGAACACTTCGGATTAGTAATGGTGTTTCAAGAACATACCTGCCGGCGTAGGAAGCTGCAGGAGTTCGCGTTCGGTGTGGCCAAACTGGACCGGGGGCCGCCAGACGATTTGCCGGCTTCCGCAGCTCGAAACGATGCAGCGGTCGGACTCTCGAGAAATTCGGGAAATTCGCTATTAAAGCGAATTTGCGGCTTCGACTGGATTGCGGCGGTGTGGAGATCCTTTTCGGAGGGCCTCAGAAATGTTTATAGGATGCTGGCGGTGATTCTTACAGGCAGGTCCCTTATCGCATAATCTCTGTATGCGTCCAGCCTGGCGGCGGCGGGCTGTTGATTACTTCCTGGTGCCTCACAATTCGGGCGAGTTAATACGGTTGAAATACGGTTTTCGAGAACGCAAATGAAATGCGCCTCGGAACTCGGGACGGCGCCGGCGGCGGCGATCTCGTTCAGCGGAATACAGGAATTTTAGTTACAAATTCCACGGTTTCGGCCGTTAACTAACATCGGTTCGGATACAAGGGATACGGGGAAAGCTAATCAGTAGCCACGGTTTCGGCCTTTAAATTAATGACGGTTCGGGAACGGGTTTGATAAGGAGCTCTAGGTTATCGGGGTGTTCTTGCAGGAAGACAGTAACCATACCTAACCCGCAAGAACTTTTATTTAGGCGATTTCTCCCTTGCTAAGACAGTAACCATACCAAAGCAAGGGAGTGATCGCTCCGGGTGGATCAGGAGGAGTTTAGGAGAGGACTCGGGAAGAGAATCTGTCTAGGAGCTGTCGGGCGTTCCTTTTTATACGTTTCAGCAGCTCCTGGTCGGTGCTCGCGCTCCCCACTTAGATAGCGGGGGAAACACTCCTACGTACAATCCTGGCCGTCCGCGCATCGGCTACTGGTTCGCGCTATCGCTTCTTAGCGCGGTCTTGAGATGCAAACGTTTGATAAAGCGGCGAATTAAATTCCCAATACGTTTCACGTATCTTTAGAATTTAGATTCCCAAGCGAAACGTTACATAATATTCTCCAGATACTGTAATTTTCTGACGTGTTTTTCCGAAAATGGGGCCACCTCACGTGGGATGAGGTTATTCACCAGCAGGGTATTTGAGTAAGTAAAAGCTCTGGGCCATGAAGCAGCTATAATTGCCCCACCTGGGGAACTCCTCTACGTCCCCATTTAAACTGTCAGAGAGATATCTAACACCGCACCAGTGTTGACTCACTCAAAGTTGGCTAATAAATATCTTTCTTCGACTCGCTTATTTTTTAGGAATACCGACACCTATCTCCGATAGTAACCAAAACGCCTTCACCTGAAACATGAAGTCGATTTCTGAAATTTTTGCATATAAATTTTCAATATTGTTTATGGAAAATATTACAGGTCTTAACTGTGGTGAGCGGATGGCGCAGCGAGCAAATGCTCGCTTCTCAGGCGGCCGGCCCGGGTTCGATTTCCGGTAGATACTATAGATGGATTTTAAAAATCGTACGCTCCCCGGCTACCACGCTAACATCTGTGGTAGTCGTTAACCCCTAATAAGGGAACTCTTCCTCAACTTCGACGGGCAAGGCTAGCCACCTACCCGGCCTAAGGGCAAAGAGGGCTCCTAGAACCACTTTGTGGTTATAACAGGCCACTGGCCTACAATAAGAGGAAGAAGAAGAAGAACTGTAATGACGATATTAGTAATATTTATACCAAACAGGCACCTGCTCCACGTAAAAGCGCCAGTTCCTATGAGTTGATTACGGCTTTCATACGATTCGAGAACACACGAAACTCAATCAACGTTGCAACTATTATTCTCCGGTTTACTGCAGTCGAAGAGAAAGGGTTCACTAGCAATCCAACTGTGGATTTATGGTAACTCAGAATAAATGTCCAAGGGCGCCACGTAATTTTACTTAAATGGCCCCTAAAGTACGAAACGGAGTCCAGTTTTAAATCTCGTGCTTTATATGTTATACATGCCATAAGATAACGTAATAATACCCTAAGAGACGTCACTGTATGTACAGCCAAACCTCACAATGATTATACTCCAGCGAATGGCAGTTTTAAAAGTTGTACGAAGAAACACTCTAAAAGGGCTTTTAAGTTAATTAGAGTTGGAGTAACTAAAGTAACTCCGATAATTTAACGCACTTCTTATCTACGCATTGTGGAACATGCATAACACATTTTAGGTCCACCTTAATAGCATCTTGCAGAGCCTTGGAACTCGGCGATGACGTCTATCACTCAGAGGCGTTATTGCTAGCACTTGGAAAAAGAGATTAGGTTAAGCCTTCCTTGGAAAAGATATTCATGTCGGATTCGAGAAACAGCTGAGTGACGATGAATTAGCTACGCACTCGTCGACGAAGCATCAACAGCAGTTTAATGTGGAGTTCAATACGAAGTTCACGACGGAATCGAAAAATAGTCCAAAATCTACCTTTTTAGGCGAATCAACACACCACCCTGCTATTTCAAAGAAATTAAATTCAATCCAATATTCAACCGTAATTAAGGATGGCACACTTAAACGATCTGTTTTCCCTAGTAAGCGATTTTTCTTTACCATACATTCTACTGCAGCGCAGCACGTCTGCCTTCTCCGGGCGTCCATCAAGAGTTTAGCCTTCAATAAAACGTGAAGTATGATCCGGGAGAAGCGGCAGCGATGTTAGCTCCGACTAAAAATGCGCTAAAAAATACGGAATCGACAATCGCTTGAAGCGCATGCCCAACTCCAGGGTAAAATAGAGCGAACCAAAGTAAATTACACCCAAAGTAGGATCGAGAACAATTCCACCATGTAAGTGGCATTGAAATTTAAAACATCTACGCAAAGAAGGCCAATTGGACATAGCTGTAATAGAATTTGTTTCCAGATAAACCAACGTGATAATTAGCGGCGAACTTCCTGTCGACTGTATTGCAAAATTTGGACTGCACCAGAACAAAGTAGCATTCCTGTTAAATTACACAAAGGCTGCACCAAAGGTCTCAATATTATTTTTGCAGACATCATGGGTTCATCTCAATAAATAACGCAAGTTACACTTTTCTAAAAAAAAAGAATGACACAGTAACGGCTAACTACAGATCCATGTCAGCAACTTCCATAATTTGCATGGAAAAGTGATAGTACCCAAATAATATAATACTGAACACTCGGAGTTATACCAGGCCGGTCAACCATTATGAATGGGCCAGAGGAACGGATGCAAATCCCCCCATATTTGAACGCGTTCTACATACATACATTTGGAGAACCCTTCTTCGTTGGATAAGAGACAAATATAAATTTAGAATTCGACATAGCGATTAGCTATCTGCTTATGTAACGTCCACATCGGTGTTCCCCAAGGCTCAGTATTGGGTACCTTACTGTTCACAATTTATAAGATCGCTTTTATTACCGCTGAAATTTCATCGCCGATGAAGGTAAATTTATTAGTAACATGGTTACAAATCAACTACATTTCCACTTCACATTCTTCTAAGAAGCCACAGCGTAAATGCCAGACTTCATCAGTTCGCGCTAAAACAGACAACTACAGTGCATATTTCTTTTCCAACCGAAGACTTGGTTATTGCAAGTCTAGCATTCTATCCACTGCCCCACCGAGGAGGTGTCTCGAATACAGGTATTTGGGGTCCTTACAGGACTGTAATTAAACAGTTGGCAATACCACGTATACCTCCTTTGTGTGAACAGAGTTAGAGCTCTCAAAAAACCGAGTCTCTCGGAAAACTGAACCCTCGCCGAAACTCATATAAAAACCAGAAGCATCTCAGATTTGGTAAACATCGCCAAGATGCAAATTCGCAGTTATAAACGAGCGCCCATTTTTCGCCAGCGCATTATGAGCGAGTATTAGTTGGAAAATTGCAGCACGATGGATTCGGCCGGTTTAATTAAATTCTGCCACTTCCTGAGCGAAACTTCCAAGGTGGCAACACTGGGCTTGTTAGAAAATTTCATAATGGATCGAGCGGCCGCGCGGGCACCTCGACGCTTTTTGCTGGTGCTTCTCATTATGCGTTATGCAAATACGCAGACGTTTGAGGCGCACGACAAACGGAAAATCGGCGCTTTCCTTATCTCCGGCAAATTCGTTTATTATTCGGGAAAACTCAGATTTGGGCTCCCTTGCGGCTGGCAGTCGCCGTGATTGCTCGATAATTATGGTGAGAGAGCAATAATGAGCAGATGTAGCGTGTATGAGCATCTTCAGTCAGGTGCCGTGTTATACCGAAGTTGCTGTGGATGGATAAAACCCCTTTTGGAACTGTATTACAAAGTAAACATTGAGAGAGATGGTTAGTTAAAAGAAACTGCTGTTCATGTTCCTGAAGGAGAATGACTTTCATCTGATCCAATAAAGAATATTTAAGTTAGAGTTAAGTATTAGTGCGCCTGGGTACGAAAAATGACTTTCAAACGCTGCGCCATTGACAATTGAGAAGTGCATTCAAAAGCCCATCCTAAACTTTCAACAAAAACGTTTAGTCCAGCTTTAAACAAACTAGGCTACATGAGTTCATATAGTGGCCTCCACACGCACCTGATCTGGTCCCATTGGAATGCTTCTGACAGAGCCGGCACAATGATAAAAAATAATTTAGGCATACCAGCTTCATAAATTACGTTTTTCTAGTATTATATTTCAACTTCCAAAGCCTGAACCTTGCATCCCTTTAATAATTGTCTGTGGACTCGAATTTCCATCTTGATTTATAAAACCTCGACATAAAAATAGTTAACAACATTTGAAGGTTTTAGAAAACTGTACATCGACAAATGGACGTTCTCAGTCAAAGTTATTTGTAATACAACCCGTACTCAATTTAACAATTTGCAGTTGAGCGTTCCAGTATCAAACTTTGCAAGCTTTTATATCTACTGAGAAATTAAAAAAAAACCGGTTAGAGAATCAGCATAGAAGAGCAGAAACTTGAAACAAAATAATGCTTTACGAATGCATAAGTGTAACGTGGGATTCAGCCCATGCACAGCACTCGCTAACCTGCTGTCTTGAGAATAGACATATCGGTTTCAAGTGTAGACTGCAGAATTTCTATTGAATAACATAAATATAAATACACGTTTCAATTATGGCTGGCTCCAATACGGCTATGCTAGTCGTATTGGGGCTAAAGAAAACAGCGGTGCTTTAGCCTTTTTGTTTAGGTAAAAAAACAGTTGGTTTTTATGTAACTTCCACATGATGGCACAGCCTTATTGGATTTTTTCTTTGTAAATTTTCGATAGCTAAAATGTGTTTTCCTTCAAAAATTGTTTCAACCCAGAAAGGAATCGATAAAATATTAGAGCTTGACTATAATGAGAATGTTTTAGAAACTCTACTTTACTATTGCGTTCTTCTTCTAACTGGTGTGTTAGTAACATTTGTTTTTCAATTAGCCTGCCGTAGATCTAGAAATTAAATATATCCTGTGTGAACCAACTACATTTAAACTACGATAGTAGAAGTCAGGGCAACTCCGGCGCCATTTTGTTTTTAATTGACCCAATTAATTTGATATCAAATTAATTGACCTAATTAAAAAGGGATTAGCTACCGAATTACGCGAATTAGCTTCCGAATTACGCGAATAAGCTCCCGAATTACGCAATTGACCCGCGGATTAGCTCCCGAATTACGCAATTGACCCGCGGATTAAATTAATTGACCTTGATTGACCCTGCGAATTAAATTGATATCATTTTAATTAACCTAATTATTTTAATCGCTGTAATTAATTAAAGCCGCCATCTTGAATTAAATTACAGTGTTGTTCGCGGATTTCGCGGTTTTATTCGCGGATTGACCTAATTAATTTCGCGGATTGACCTAATTAATTTCGCGGTTTGATCTAATTAATTTCGCGGTTTGATCTAATTAATTTACATATGTGCTACTGATTAAATTACGCATTAGATTTTTTAATTTGCTTCTGGAATTACGCGTCGGACTTCGGCGGCCATCTTGGATTTCTGGCGGGAATATTTGAAATTTGAATTTTTTCCGATTTTTTTTCTAAGTTCCATTATTTGAATTTTAAACTTCCCGGGTGTCAGCAGCCATCTTGGTGCGCGCGCACTTCTTACGGCGGTTGTTTTTAATTTTGAATTTTCGCGGAAATATTTGAAATTCAAACTGGTGGATCTATCTCGCTCTTCGAAGCTGCTGTCTCTGTCTTGCATTCACTCGCGGAAATATTTAAATTTAATAAAAGCTATTTGCGTCGGACCCCCAGTGGGATTCGAACCCTCTACGTTTGCATACACATTGGGCTCACATCGATCGATGCCGCTAGACCACGGAGCGCTACGGGATTTAAAGGGTTTGAAGGAAACGCCATTTCGCAGCTCTACAGTCACGCCGCTCGAATTTTAAACAACTTATTTTTTCGAAAATTTAAATTTTAAGAACTGAAATGTGTAGCTTGATGTGATTAAAGGTATATGCAATTTTTAAAAAATTGACTTCGCCCGCGATTCGTCATAATTAATTATTTTATTTTTATCGTTAGGCCCGGTATTACAAAACAGCCAGTGAAAGTTTGCACTTCGGATTCTGCGAATATAGTCCTGAAATAGTTTAAAAATATACTCAAAAATAAATTACTTATTTTATATAGCGAGATCATAATTACGCGGCGGTTATTTTCAATTTTCAACATAAAATGTGTAATTATTCGCAATGGTTTTTGCAGCACAGACAATGGAATTTGCTATGATATCACCGACTTGTAGAACTTTCTATTTCGTCATCCTCAAATGGCTTAACCGGTCGCATATTTGAGTTCGCTAGATGGCACAACGCGGACCTGGAATGCCGGCTCTGATTGTTCGCCAACTTCGTGTCCTTCTTGAATGACGTTTGAATTTGAACCGATGATTCTTATTAGTTTTAATTTATTGTAATCTTTTTTTTACTTACGTAAGTGCACTTGTTGCATATTAGCACAATAAATATCTATCTATCTATAGATAAACAGACAAGATTTACCCTGTTTTTGGTGTTAAGAAATCATCCGATTCAGAAACTACTTAAGCTGAATTGTATGAAACAATAAATAAGTAGTTATACTTATTTATTATTTTGAATTTCGTTGTCTTTTAATACGTGTTGGAGTCGCTGCTTATATTATTTTCTTGCAAAGCTACTGCAGTTTGTGTGATGTACTTTAAAAGATCTATGAAATTTATTTTTGTTATAACCTAATTTTGTTTTCAATTGTATTATGTTCATATTATTTTGGAATGTTTTAGCGCTAATATATGAGTGACTTAACAAATATTTGTCCGTTATTTTAATTTTAAAAAAAGCTTCCTGCGATGTCCCATGGCTGGAGTCGAACCAGCGATCACAGCAAAAAATTTCCATTAAACGATGCTAGTTACAGTTTAAAAAGGACAGACCAGATCTAAAAGAACACGAGTTGATGTCGAGACTAGAGAGAGAGATCCGGCAACAATGTACCTATTCAGAAAATATAACCTTAAACTGAAAACAACCTAACCTAGCAGAAAAAGTGTCAGTTTGCATTAGGGGAGTTTAGTTGACGCAGAGGTACTGCCAACAAAATTACTAGATGGTCATACAGCATCTCACATAAATTTTCACAAAATCGACATCATGTCATATAAATTATACAAAAAACTGTCATCATGTCACTTGAAATTATATAAAAAACGACATTTTTACTAAACACACGACGAAATTGAACAAAAATCACACAATTACAAGCCATCTCACATAAATTTTCACAAAATCGACATCATGTCATATAAATTATACAAAAACTGTCATCATGTCACTTGAAATTATACAAAAAACGACATTTGTTTATCCTGTTATAGAAACATGTGGTTTCTTCCTAAGATACCAAGCAAGAAACCATTTGTTTGCTCACACAGATTGTTTTTATGGCAACGGGTGGGCGAAAGTAGTGAGTGAAAGTAATTTTTCGCCCCACTGTCACTGCCCAGAATAAAATACAACATTTTTAACATTTTAACTTTATTTGAACACTAACTACATTATTGTTTAATTATTTCGTATAGAAATTAACCACACAATTCTGGAAAACTGGGTTACTTCCATTAAAAATGCCAGAAGTGGAAATTGATGTGCTTCACGATTGCCGTTCCTGCAGTACCTTCTGTCACGGAATTTTCTGTTGCCTCAACTTGAATAGGTTGACCACAACGAAGAAGATGCATACTTCTCAATTAGGCCGTTAAAATAGGCTACAACAACAGTTTCAGTTATCACTTGTACCTTTTTGCCTTCATCCATTCACGAAATTTTTCCATTTCTTTCATGTATCTTCCCTTTGACTTTTCTGGCTACAAATGAAATGTAGCGCATCAGCAGCTTTTTGGACGTCGTCGGGCACAACAAATTCTTCAGTTTGCTCCATTTTTGTAGCAATTTAATAAGGCAAATTCAGGAAACTGAACCACGCGTCAAAATATTGACAATTTAAATTTTGGTTATTAACAAACCATAGCAACGTAACAACACAACCTGCCTACGTTTTTTTTTACTGAATAATTTTTGTTTGTCATATCAAAACTGTATTTGCAGAATTTTTTTAGATATTATAAGTGCAGGATTAAACAAAACGCTATACAGCACTCGTGGAGAAACCGTTTCGCTCATTATTTGCCTTTGCACACTCGCCTGGCGGCTCGTGTGCAAAACTGCAAATGCGTGAGCGAAATTCTCAGTTCTCCACTTGTACTGTAATATACTATTTTACTAACCACACCACGAAAATTGAACAAAAATCACGCAATTACACGCCATCTCACATAAATTTTTACAAAAATCGACATCATGTTACATAAACTATGCCATAATTTTGCAAATGTTTTACACTTTTTATAAATGCATCGCTCAAAATTAAAAGAAATAGCAATTTCATTGAAAAAATCTACTACCACAATCATTTCGATAAACAAAATTCAAAAAATCTTATACTTTTGACGGGAATATATGTATGTTGACCACAAATTAACATAATTTTAAATAAAAAACGCGCAATTCGTTGAAAAAAAATATTCTGACACCACCAAAACACGCAATTTCATTGAAAAATATATATATGTTGTCCACAAATTAACATAAATTGAATAAAAACACGTAATTTTGTTGAAAAAATGTTCTGGCTGTAAATAATTTTGCAAATGTTTTACACTTTTTATAAATGCACCGCTCAAAATTAAAGAAATAGCAATTTCATTGAAAAAATCTACTAACCACAATCATTTCGATAAACAAAATTCAAAAAATCTTATACTTTTGACGGGAATATATGTATGTTGACCACAAATTAACATAATTTTTAAATAAAAACGCGCAATTCGTTGAAAAAAATATTCTGACACCACCAAAACACGCAATTTCATTGAAAAATATATATATGTTGTCCACAAATTAACATAAATTGAATAAAAACACGTAATTTTGTTGAAAAAATGTTCTGGCTGTAAATAATTTTGCAAATGTTTTACACTTTTTATAAAATGCATCGCTCAAAATTAAAAGAAATAGCAATTTCATTGAAAAAATCTACTACCACAATCATTTCGATAAACAAAATTCAAAAAATCTTATACTTTTGACGGGAATATATGTATGTTGACCACAAATTAACATAATTTTTAAATAAAAACGCGCAATTCGTTGAAAAAAATATTCTGACACCACCAAAACACGCAATTTCATTGAAAAATATATATATGTTGTCCACAAATTAACATAAATTGAATAAAAACACGTAATTTTGTTGAAAAAATGTTCTGGCTGTAAATAATTTTGCAAATGTTTTACACTTTTTATAAAATGCACCGCTCAAAATTAAAAGAAATAGCAATTTCATTGAAAAAATCTACTAACACAATCATTTCGATAAACAAAATTCAAAAAATCTTATACTTTTGACGGAAATATATGTATGTTGACCACAAATTAACATAATTTTTAAATAAAAACGCGCAATTCGTTGAAAAAAAATATTCTGACACCACCAAAACACGCAATTTCATTGAAAAA
>CALNHX010012835.1:0-22072 GCA_940337035.1 Agriotes lineatus
CGACGATATGTACCGCTCGAGAATTCGACGTTGTGGTCACGTTTCGACAAAGTGGCCCTTTCTAGCATTCGGCGTTGTGGCCAAGTTCGACGATAGTACCGCTCGAGAATTCGACGTTGTGGTCACGTTTCGACAAAGTGGCCCTTTCTAGCATTCGGCGTTGTGGCCAAGTTCGACGATAGTACCGCTCGAGAATTCGACGTTGTGGTCACGTTTCGACAAAGTGGCCCTCTTCTAGCATTCGGCGTTGTGGCCAAGTTCGACGATATGTACCGCTCGAGAATTCGACGTTGTGGTCACGTTTCGACAAAGTGGCCCTTTCTAGCATTCGGCGTTGTGGCCAAGTTTGACGATATGTACCGCTCGAGAAATCGACGTTGTGGTCACGTTTCGACAAAGTGGCCCTTTCTAGCATTCGGCGTTGTGGCCAAGTTCGACGATATGTACCGCTCGAGAATTCGACGTTGTGGTCACGTTTCGACAAAGTGGCCCTTTCTAGCATTCGGCGTTGTGGCCAAGTTCGACGATATGTACCGCTCGAGAATTCGACGTTGTGGTCACGTTTCGACCAAGTGGCCCTTTCTAGCATTCGGCGTTGTGGCCAAGTTCGACGATATGTACCGCTCGAGAATTCGACGTTGTGGTCACGTTTCGACAAAGTGGCCCTTTCTAGCATTCGGCGTTGTGGCCAAGTTCGACGATAGTACCGCTCGAGAATTCGACGTTGTGGTCACGTTTCAACAAAGTGGCCCTTTCTAGCATTCGGCGTTGTGGCCAAGTTCGACGATATGTACCGCTCGAGAATTCGACGTTGTGGTCACGTTTCGACAAAGTGGCCCTTTCTAGCATTCGGCGTTGTGGCCAAGTTCGACGATATGTACCGCTCGAGAATTCGACGTTGTGGTCACGTTTCGACAAAGTGGCCCTTTCTAGCATTCGGCGTTGTGGCCAAGTTCGACGATATGTACCGCTCCAGAATTCGACGTTGTGGTCACGTTTCGACAAAGTGGCCCTTTCTAGCATTCGGCGTTGTGGCCAAGTTCGACGATATGTACCGCTCGAGAATTCGACGTTGTGGTCACGTTTCGACAAAGTGGCCCTTTCTAGCATTCGGCGTTGTGGCCAAGTTCGACGATAGTACCGCTCGAGAATTCGACGTTGTGGTCACGTTTCGACAAAGTGGCCCTTTCTAGCATTCGGCGTTGTGGCCAAGTTCGACGATATGTACCGCTCGAGAATTCGACGTTGTGGTCACGTTTCGACAAAGTGGCCCTTTCTAGCATTCGGCGTTGTGGCCAAGTTCGACGATATGTACCGCTCGAGAATTCGACGTTGTGGTCACGTTTCGACAAAGTGGCCCTTTCTAGCATTCGGCGTTGTGGCCAAGTTCGACGATATGTACCGCTCGAGAATTCGACGTTGTGGTCACGTTTCGACAAAGTGGCCCTTTCTAGCATTCGGCGTTGTGGCCAAGTTCGACGATATGTACCGCTCGAGAATTCGACGTTGTGGTCACGTTTCGACAAAGTGGCCCTTTCTAGCATTCGGCGTTGTGGCCAAGTTCGACGATATGTACCGCTCCAGAATTCGACGTTGTGGTCACGTTTCGACAAAGTGGCCCTTTCTAGCATTCGGCGTTGTGGCCAAGTTCGACGATATGTACCGCTCGAGAATTCGACGTTGTGGTCACGTTTCGACCAAGTGGCCCTTTCTAGCATTCGGCGTTGTGGCCAAGTTCGACGATATGTACCGCTCGAGAATTCGACGTTGTGGTCACGTTTCGACAAAGTGGCCCTTTCTAGCATTCGGCGTTGTGGCCAAGTTCGACGATAGTACCGCTCGAGAATTCGACGTTGTGGTCACGTTTCGACAAAGTGGCCCTTTCTAGCATTCGGCGTTGTGGCCAAGTTCGACGATAGTACCGCTCGAGAATTCGACGTTGTGGTCACGTTTCGACAAAGTGGCCCTTTCTAGCATTCGGCGTTGTGGCCAAGTTCGACGATATGTACCGCTCGAGAATTCGACGTTGTGGTCACGTTTCGACAAAGTGGCCCTTTCTAGCATTCGGCGTTGTGGCCAAGTTCGACGATATGTACCGCTCGAGAATTCGACGTTGTGGTCACGTTTCGACAAAGTGGCCCTTTCTAGCATTCGGCGTTGTGGCCAAGTTCGACGATAGTACCGCTCGAGAATTCGACGTTGTGGTCACGTTTCGACAAAGTGGCCCTTTCTAGCATTCGGCGTTGTGGCCAAGTTCGACGATATGTACCGCTCGAGAATTCGACGTTGTGGTCACGTTTCGACAAAGTGGCCCTTTCTAGCATTCGGCGTTGTGGCCAAGTTCGACGATATGTACCGCTCGAGAATTCGACGTTGTGGTCACGTTTCGACAAAGTGGCCCTTTCTAGCATTCGGCGTTGTGGCCAAGTTCGACGATATGTACCGCTCGAGAATTCGACGTTGTGGTCACGTTTCGACCAAGTGGCCCTTTCTAGCATTCGGCGTTGTGGCCAAGTTCGACGATATGTACCGCTCGAGAATTCGACGTTGTGGTCACGTTTCGACAAAGTGGCCCTTTCTAGCATTCGGCGTTGTGGCCAAGTTCGACGATATGTACCGCTCGAGAATTCGACGTTGTGGTCACGTTTCGACAAAGTGCCCTTTCTAGCATTCGGCGTTGTGGCCAAGTTCGACGATATGTACCGCTCGAGAATTCGACGTTGTGGTCACGTTTCGACAAAGTGGCCCTTTCTAGCATTCGGCGTTGTGGCCAAGTTCGACGATAGTACCGCTCGAGAATTCGACGTTGTGGTCACGTTTCGACAAAGTGGCCCTTTCTAGCATTCGGCGTTGTGGCCAAGTTCGACGATAGTACCGCTCGAGAATTCGACGTTGTGGTCACGTTTCGACAAAGTGGCCCTTTCTAGCATTCGGCGTTGTGGCCAAGTTCGACGATATGTACCGCTCGAGAATTCGACGTTGTGGTCACGTTTCGACAAAGTGGCCCTTTCTAGCATTCGGCGTTGTGGCCAAGTTTGACGATATGTACCGCTCGAGAAATCGACGTTGTGGTCACGTTTCGACAAAGTGGCCCTTTCTAGCATTCGGCGTTGTGGCCAAGTTCGACGATATGTACCGCTCGAGAATTCGACGTTGTGGTCACGTTTCGACAAAGTGGCCCTTTCTAGCATTCGGCGTTGTGGCCAAGTTCGACGATATGTACCGCTCGAGAATTCGACGTTGTGGTCACGTTTCGACCAAGTGGCCCTTTCTAGCATTCGGCGTTGTGGCCAAGTTCGACGATATGTACCGCTCGAGAATTCGACGTTGTGGTCACGTTTCGACAAAGTGGCCCTTTCTAGCATTCGGCGTTGTGGCCAAGTTCGACGATAGTACCGCTCGAGAATTCGACGTTGTGGTCACGTTTCAACAAAGTGGCCCTTTCTAGCATTCGGCGTTGTGGCCAAGTTCGACGATATGTACCGCTCGAGAATTCGACGTTGTGGTCACGTTTCGACAAAGTGGCCCTTTCTAGCATTCGGCGTTGTGGCCAAGTTCGACGATATGTACCGCTCGAGAATTCGACGTTGTGGTCACGTTTCGACAAAGTGGCCCTTTCTAGCATTCGGCGTTGTGGCCAAGTTCGACGATATGTACCGCTCCAGAATTCGACGTTGTGGTCACGTTTCGACAAAGTGGCCCTTTCTAGCATTCGGCGTTGTGGCCAAGTTCGACGATATGTACCGCTCGAGAATTCGACGTTGTGGTCACGTTTCGACAAAGTGGCCCTTTCTAGCATTCGGCGTTGTGGCCAAGTTCGACGATATGTACCGCTCGAGAATTCGACGTTGTGGTCACGTTTCGACAAAGTGGCCCTTTCTAGCATTCGGCGTTGTGGCCAAGTTCGACGATATGTACCGCTCGAGAATTCGACGTTGTGGTCACGTTTCGACAAAGTGGCCCTTTCTAGCATTCGGCGTTGTGGCCAAGTTCGACGATATGGACCGCTCGAGAATTCGACGTTGTGGTCATGTTTCGACAAAGTGGCCCTTTCTAGCATTCGGCGTTGTGGCCAAGTTCGACGATATGTACCGCTCGAGAATTCGACGTTGTGGTCACGTTTCGACCAAGTGGCCCTTTCTAGCATTCGGCGTTGTGGCCAAGTTCGACGATATGTACCGCTCGAGAATTCGACGTTGTGGTCACGTTTCGACCAAGTGGCCCTTTCTAGCATTCGGCGTTGTGGCCAAGTTCGACGATATGTACCGCTCGAGAATTCGACGTTGTGGTCACGTTTCGACAAAGTGGCCCTTTCTAGCATTCGGCGTTGTGGCCAAGTTCGACGATATGTACCGCTCGAGAATTCGACGTTGTGGTCACGTTTCGACCAAGTGGCCCTTTCTAGCATTCGGCGTTGTGGCCAAGTTCGACGATATGTACCGCTCGAGAATTCGACGTTGTGGTCACGTTTCGACAAAGTGGCCCTTTCTAGCATTCGGCGTTGTGGCCAAGTTCGACGATATGTACCGCTCGAGAATTCGACGTTGTGGTCACGTTTCGACAAAGTGGCCCTTTCTAGCATTCGGCGTTGTGGCCAAGTTCGACGATATGTACCGCTCCAGAATTCGACGTTGTGGTCACGTTTCGACAAAGTGGCCCTTTCTAGCATTCGGCGTTGTGGCCAAGTTCGACGATATGTACCGCTCGAGAATTCGACGTTGTGGTCACGTTTCGACCAAGTGGCCCTTTCTAGCATTCGGCGTTGTGGCCAAGTTCGACGATATGTACCGCTCGAGAATTCGACGTTGTGGTCACGTTTCGACAAAGTGGCCCTTTCTAGCATTCGGCGTTGTGGCCAAGTTCGACGATAGTACCGCTCGAGAATTCGACGTTGTGGTCACGTTTCGACAAAGTGGCCCTTTCTAGCATTCGGCGTTGTGGCCAAGTTCGACGATAGTACCGCTCGAGAATTCGACGTTGTGGTCACGTTTCGACAAAGTGGCCCTTTCTAGCATTCGGCGTTGTGGCCAAGTTCGACGATATGTACCGCTCGAGAATTCGACGTTGTGGTCACGTTTCGACAAAGTGGCCCTTTCTAGCATTCGGCGTTGTGGCCAAGTTCGACGATATGTACCGCTCGAGAATTCGACGTTGTGGTCACGTTTCGACAAAGTGGCCCTTTCTAGCATTCGGCGTTGTGGCCAAGTTCGACGATATGTACCGCTCCAGAATTCGACGTTGTGGTCACGTTTCGACAAAGTGGCCCTTTCTAGCATTCGGCGTTGTGGCCAAGTTCGACGATATGTACCGCTCGAGAATTCGACGTTGTGGTCACGTTTCGACCAAGTGGCCCTTTCTAGCATTCGGCGTTGTGGCCAAGTTTGACGATATGTACCGCTCGAGAATTCGACGTTGTGGTCACGTTTCGACAAAGTGGCCCTTTCTAGCATTCGGCGTTGTGGCCAAGTTCGACGATAGTACCGCTCGAGAATTCGACGTTGTGGTCACGTTTCGACAAAGTGGCCCTTTCTAGCATTCGGCGTTGTGGCCAAGTTCGACGATAGTACCGCTCGAGAATTCGACGTTGTGGTCACGTTTCGACAAAGTGGCCCTTTCTAGCATTCGGCGTTGTGGCCAAGTTCGACGATATGTACCGCTCGAGAATTCGACGTTGTGGTCACGTTTCGACAAAGTGGCCCTTTCTAGCATTCGGCGTTGTGGCCAAGTTCGACGATATGTACCGCTCGAGAATTCGACGTTGTGGTCACGTTTCGACAAAGTGGCCCTTTCTAGCATTCGGCGTTGTGGCCAAGTTCGACGATATGGACCGCTCGAGAATTCGACGTTGTGGTCATGTTTCGACAAAGTGGCCCTTTCTAGCATTCGGCGTTGTGGCCAAGTTCGACGATATGTACCGCTCGAGAATTCGACGTTGTGGTCACGTTTCGACAAAGTGGCCCTTTCTAGCATTCGGCGTTGTGGCCAAGTTCGACGATATGTACCGCTCGAGAATTCGACGTTGTGGTCACGTTTCGACAAAGTGGCCCTTTCTAGCATTCGGCGTTGTGGCCAAGTTCGACGATAGTACCGCTCGAGAATTCGACGTTGTGGTCACGTTTCGACAAAGTGGCCCTTTCTAGCATTCGGCGTTGTGGCCAAGTTCGACGATATGTACCGCTCGAGAATTCGACGTTGTGGTCACGTTTCGACAAAGTGGCCCTTTCTAGCATTCGGCGTTGTGGCCAAGTTCGACGATATGTACCGCTCGAGAATTCGACGTTGTGGTCACGTTTCGACAAAGTGGCCCTTTCTAGCATTCGGCGTTGTGGCCAAGTTCGACGATATGTACCGCTCGAGAATTCGACGTTGTGGTCACGTTTCGACAAGTGGCCCTTTCTAGCATTCGGCGTTGTGGCCAAGTTCGACGATATGTACCGCTCGAGAATTCGACGTTGTGGTCACGTTTCGACAAAGTGGCCCTTTCTAGCATTCGGCGTTGTGGCCAAGTTCGACGATATGTACCGCTCGAGAATTCGACGTTGTGGTCACGTTTCGACAAAGTGCCCTTTCTAGCATTCGGCGTTGTGGCCAAGTTCAACGATATGTACCGCTCGAGAATTCGACGTTGTGGTCACGTTTCGACAAAGTGGCCCTTTCTAGCATTCGGCGTTGTGGCCAAGTTCGACGATAGTACCGCTCGAGAATTCGACGTTGTGGTCACGTTTCGACAAAGTGGCCCTTTCTAGCATTCGGCGTTGTGGCCAAGTTCGACGATAGTACCGCTCGAGAATTCGACGTTGTGGTCACGTTTCGACAAAGTGGCCCTTTCTAGCATTCGGCGTTGTGGCCAAGTTCGACGATATGTACCGCTCGAGAATTCGACGTTGTGGTCACGTTTCGACAAAGTGGCCCTTTCTAGCATTCGGCGTTGTGGCCAAGTTTGACGATATGTACCGCTCGAGAATTCGACGTTGTGGTCACGTTTCGACAAAGTGGCCCTTTCTAGCATTCGGCGTTGTGGCCAAGTTCGACGATATGTACCGCTCGAGAATTCGACGTTGTGGTCACGTTTCGACAAAGTGGCCCTTTCTAGCATTCGGCGTTGTGGCCAAGTTCGACGATATGTACCGCTCGAGAATTCGACGTTGTGGTCACGTTTCGACCAAGTGGCCCTTTCTAGCATTCGGCGTTGTGGCCAAGTTCGACGATATGTACCGCTCGAGAATTCGACGTTGTGGTCACGTTTCGACAAAGTGGCCCTTTCTAGCATTCGGCGTTGTGGCCAAGTTCGACGATAGTACCGCTCGAGAATTCGACGTTGTGGTCACGTTTCAACAAAGTGGCCCTTTCTAGCATTCGGCGTTGTGGCCAAGTTCGACGATATGTACCGCTCGAGAATTCGACGTTGTGGTCACGTTTCGACAAAGTGGCCCTTTCTAGCATTCGGCGTTGTGGCCAAGTTCGACGATATGTACCGCTCGAGAATTCGACGTTGTGGTCACGTTTCGACAAAGTGGCCCTTTCTAGCATTCGGCGTTGTGGCCAAGTTCGACGATATGTACCGCTCCAGAATTCGACGTTGTGGTCACGTTTCGACAAAGTGGCCCTTTCTAGCATTCGGCGTTGTGGCCAAGTTCGACGATATGTACCGCTCGAGAATTCGACGTTGTGGTCACGTTTCGACAAAGTGGCCCTTTCTAGCATTCGGCGTTGTGGCCAAGTTCGACGATATGTACCGCTCGAGAATTCGACGTTGTGGTCACGTTTCGACAAAGTGGCCCTTTCTAGCATTCGGCGTTGTGGCCAAGTTCGACGATATGTACCGCTCGAGAATTCGACGTTGTGGTCACGTTTCGACAAAGTGGCCCTTTCTAGCATTCGGCGTTGTGGCCAAGTTCGACGATATGGACCGCTCGAGAATTCGACGTTGTGGTCATGTTTCGACAAAGTGGCCCTTTCTAGCATTCGGCGTTGTGGCCAAGTTCGACGATATGTACCGCTCGAGAATTCGACGTTGTGGTCACGTTTCGACCAAGTGGCCCTTTCTAGCATTCGGCGTTGTGGCCAAGTTCGACGATATGTACCGCTCGAGAATTCGACGTTGTGGTCACGTTTCGACAAAGTGGCCCTTTCTAGCATTCGGCGTTGTGGCCAAGTTCGACGATAGTACCGCTCGAGAATTCGACGTTGTGGTCACGTTTCGACAAAGTGGCCCTTTCTAGCATTCGGCGTTGTGGCCAAGTTCGACGATATGTACCGCTCGAGAATTCGACGTTGTGGTCACGTTTCGACAAAGTGGCCCTTTCTAGCATTCGGCGTTGTGGCCAAGTTCGACGATATGTACCGCTCGAGAATTCGACGTTGTGGTCACGTTTCGACAAAGTGGCCCTTTCTAGCATTCGGCGTTGTGGCCAAGTTCGACGATATGTACCGCTCGAGAATTCGACGTTGTGGTCACGTTTCGACCAAGTGGCCCTTTCTAGCATTCGGCGTTGTGGCCAAGTTCGACGATATGTACCGCTCGAGAATTCGACGTTGTGGTCACGTTTCGACAAAGTGGCCCTTTCTAGCATTCGGCGTTGTGGCCAAGTTCGACGATATGTACCGCTCGAGAATTCGACGTTGTGGTCACGTTTCGACCAAGTGGCCCTTTCTAGCATTCGGCGTTGTGGCCAAGTTCGACGATATGTACCGCTCGAGAATTCGACGTTGTGGTCACGTTTCGACAAAGTGGCCCTTTCTAGCATTCGGCGTTGTGGCCAAGTTCGACGATATGTACCGCTCGAGAATTCGACGTTGTGGTCACGTTTCGACAAAGTGGCCCTTTCTAGCATTCGGCGTTGTGGCCAAGATCGACGATAGTACCGCTCGAGAATTCGACGTTGTGGTCACGTTTCGACAAAGTGGCCCTTTCTAGCATTCGGCGTTGTGGCCAAGTTCGACGATAGTACCGCTCGAGAATTCGACGTTGTGGTCACGTTTCGACAAAGTGGCCCTTTCTAGCATTCGGCGTTGTGGCCAAGTTCGACGATATGTACCGCTCGAGAATTCGACGTTGTGGTCACGTTTCGACAAAGTGGCCCTTTCTAGCATTCGGCGTTGTGGCCAAGTTCGACGATATGTACCGCTCGAGAATTCGACGTTGTGGTCACGTTTCGACAAAGTGGCCCTTTCTAGCATTCGGCGTTGTGGCCAAGTTCGACGATATGTACCGCTCGAGAATTCGACGTTGTGGTCACGTTTCGACAAAGTGGCCCTTTCTAGCATTCGGCGTTGTGGCCAAGTTCGACGATATGTACCGCTCGAGAATTCGACGTTGTGGTCACGTTTCGACCAAGTGGCCCTTTCTAGCATTCGGCGTTGTGGCCAAGTTCGACGATATGTACCGCTCGAGAATTCGACGTTGTGGTCACGTTTCGTCAAAGTGGCCCTTTCTAGCATTCGGCGTTGTGGCCAAGTTCGACGATAGTACCGCTCGAGAATTCGACGTTGTGGTCACGTTTCGACAAAGTGGCCCTTTCTAGCATTCGGCGTTGTGGCCAAGTTCGACGATATGTACCGCTCGAGAATTCGACGTTGTGGTCACGTTTCGACAAAGTGGCCCTTTCTAGCATTCGGCGTTGTGGCCAAGTTCGACGATATGTACCGCTCGAGAATTCGACGTTGTGGTCACGTTTCGACAAAGTGGCCCTTTCTAGCATTCGGCGTTGTGGCCAAGTTCGACGATATGTACCGCTCGAGAATTCGACGTTGTGGTCACGATTCGACCAAGTGGCCCTTTCTAGCATTCGGCGTTGTGGCCAAGTTCGACGATATGTACCGCTCGAGAATTCGACGTTGTGGTCACGTTTCGACAAAGTGGCCCTTTCTAGCATTCGGCGTTGTGGCCAAGTTCGACGATATGTACCGCTCGAGAATTCGACGTTGTGGTCACGTTTCGACCAAGTGGCCCTTTCTAGCATTCGGCGTTGTGGCCAAGTTCGACGATATGTACCGCTCGAGAATTCGACGTTGTGGTCACGTTTCGACAAAGTGGCCCTTTCTAGCATTCGGCGTTGTGGCCAAGTTCGACGATAGTACCGCTCGAGAATTCGACGTTGTGGTCACGTTTCGACAAAGTGGCCCTTTCTAGCATTCGGCGTTGTGGCCAAGTTCGACGAT
Source organism: Agriotes lineatus (assembly GCA_940337035.1). NCBI lineage: Eukaryota > Metazoa > Arthropoda > Insecta > Coleoptera > Elateridae > Agriotes > Agriotes lineatus. Next base: position 10,162 of record CALNHX010012835.1, read on the forward strand.
ATGTACCGCGCGAGAATTCGACGTTGTGGTCACGTTTCGACAAAGTGGCCCTTTCTAGCATTCGGCGTTGTGGCCAAGTTCGACTATATGTACCGCTCGAGAATTCGACGTTGTGGTCACGTTTCGACAAAGTGGCCCTTTCTAGCATTCGGCGTTGTGGCCAAGTTCGACGATATGTACCGCTCGAGAATTCGACGTTGTGGTCACGTTTCGACCAAGTGGCCCTTTCTAGCATTCGGCGTTGTGGCCAAGTTCGACGATATGTACCGCTCGAGAATTCGACGTTGTGGTCACGTTTCGACAAAGTGGCCCTTTCTAGCATTCGGCGTTGTGGCCAAGTTCGACGATAGTACCGCTCGAGAATTCGACGTTGTGGTCAGGTTTCGACAAAGTGGCCCTTTCTAGCATTCGGCGTTGTGGCCAAGTTCGACGATATGTACCGCTCGAGAATTCGACGTTGTGGTCACGTTTCGACAAAGTGGCCCTTTCTAGCATTCGGCGTTGTGGCCAAGTTAGGCGAAGAGCTTTACATTTTACACTTTCCACGCAAACTAGATTCTGATCGGGTAAGATCGGGTTCGCAAATACTGCTTAATGATTTTCGACGAAGTGGACACTTTCGGCAAAGTGTCCTTCATCAGCATTCGACGTTGTGGTCACGTTCGACGATATGGTCATCATATGATATTCGACGTTGTGTACACGTTCGACATTGTGGACCTTTCAAAATCGATTCGACGTTGTGGTTATTCGACAATGTGTCCGGCCCCCATATGGATGCACAAACAGCAAAACGGCCAAATCTGCCTAAGTATCCTCGTTCTCAAGATACTCAAACAACACGAGCCACCAAAGAGCATGGCCATCGCGTGGGTTTTTGCTCGACTTCACAAGGTGCAAGGCACATTAAGCCAAAAAATGCTGGGTGTTCATATACAAATACTACGCGGTCTAAGCCGAAATTCTATGCTAAGGAGAATAATTCGAGTAACCGCGAAAGCCTCAAACAGTACATATTTTAACATTGGTTGCAGGTTTAATTAACCTACTGAAACAATAAAGAAGCCGACCTGCGATTAATTAATAAAATTGATCGATGGTAGTAAAAATCGCAGATCAACCCCCCTACAGTTTATACACCACGGCAGCTCTGAAAACTCTTTACTTACCGCGATGGCCGAGCTAACTCAATTTTGGCGGCCTTGGATTGTAGGTTCAAATCATCAGCTGTGTACCTTGGAATGTCTTCAAAAAAAGAAAGGAAATGGGCGCCAGAAATCAAAAGATTTCATATAATAGAAAAAATAAACTACAAGTGACTTGCGTATAATTAGTAAGTAATAAAAAGTCTTGAAGTGTCAGTAATAAATAATCAGGATAATTAAAATGCAAATAATGTGATAACAAAGTTGTATACGTTAACTGAAGGTTGCGACACGCATAAAATCAAAATACCTCTTTTGGGTTATTCTAATAACTGTGAATTCAAATTATTCATGGGGTATGCATACCTGTCATTTGATAATTCCTTCTGTTTAGGCCATTGAAATAAAAAAGCGTGACTGTACCTTTTAGAGAGGGTCAATACACATCAAAATTGTAGCTTTAAATACTGAACATAATTAAATATAGGCATAAGAATTTAAATGTAAAAACAAGAGCATGTATGAAATTGAACATTACATGTTAATCATTGCAAAAAGTATGAATTTAAATTTCAAATACTGACGGGTTTAAAATGCACAGATGAAAATTCTTGGTATTGAAAATAAGTCAAAGTAATATAAATCTTAGAGTAGCACTAACTAACCTCGAAACATATGCTGGTCGTGAACTGCTACACACATTGTCGAAATCGCCGTGGATGCACCGGTGATTGCAGCGGAAGCACCCTCAAATGGCAGCAAATAGGCAGAACGACAGGAAGTGTCAAAAATGCGATTAGGCTAACAACTTGACCTCCGAGATAAACTCGTGGATGAAATTGTTAATTAAGAGCTGATCATTGTCAGCCCTAGGAAACACACTGCTCATTAAATTAATTGAGCGCACGTAATTTGACTTATTTAAAATCAAACCTCAGCCGCACCGGTGACGGCGGGCTCGGGAGAGAACAGCAAGTGCTCGGACGAAAATTTCGTTTTCAAAGGAAAGCTCGCATTACAACGGCCTGCGATAACAGATAGCACGGGTAAAAAGTGTATCGCGCGAACTAAAGGAACTCGATCCAGGTACAAAATAAGCTGCTTTGGAAAATTTAAGAATTCGAAATGCAAAGGATTTATAATTCAAATAAAAATATACAAGTTAGGCCTGAAATAATTGGATAACTGGCAAAACAATTAAGCGGAGCAAAACAATTTTTTCACTACAACAGATAATTGACTCCCGTATAGTCGACAGTGTACTGTATCTATGTTTCTTTGAATGTGTTTATGTTAAGTCTTTTTTTTGTGTGACTGTATTTATTAATTTTGTATAAAAAGAAGACTCTATAAGCTTATTCAAATATTAACATTTAGAATCAAAATTGGTAACAACGTTGTACAATAAAATAAAATCTGTGTAGGTACTGTTTAAGAAATATTGTGTTCTTGGCCTTCAGGAACCACTTCTCCTGCACAATATAGGTAATTTGTGAAATAAATACTCAAAAAGATACTACTTATCATAGTGCATCGTTAAAGGTAAATTGGCCAATAAAGAGATAATGGTTGGGAGTATAATTTTAAGAAACTTTTCCAAAAAAATGTTTGGAAATTTCGCCTTAATATTATCTTAAAATGGTAACAGTCTACTAATTAAACTAAATAAAAATGAAAATCAATGGGTATTGTAAAATGTATTTATACATCAACTATAATTACCTATTTACTGCAATATTGCAAAAAACAATAACAATAACATTTAATAGGGACAGCATTAACATAGTCGTTTCAACAAATGCACTAAACGAGTGCGATGAACAAGAAGAAACTTTGTAAACGTGTGTAGGAAAGCTTACAAAAATATAATTTAACCCAAAAGACACACTATAAAAATAACAGTAATACTCTACAGTAACAGTTACTTAAGCCATCATCAACATTCTAGGAGTATTATTGGAGTCGCTACTGTGTGGAAAAGTGAAAACAGGCAGCGTTCTGCTCTACTTATCTTTTTGAAAAATATCACTACTACATTAAGTAAAGTGCCTGGATTTGTGCAGTCTGGCAATCTTGATTACAGAAATTCGTTTAAAACAACAGAGTTGTATTGAATAACTCGAATTTTCAATGTACTTTTGAATACTTTCACACTGATACAATGTTCTTCAATATATGCTCGGATTTACTTCTTATTCGAACTTTATTTTACGATATATTACGCAATAGTGTTACAAATTTGGTCCGTAATAATATTAGAGCAGTCGTCGTAACTGGATATCTTGTATTTACTACAGGGAGCGTTCTGTTTTTACGTTATCAATTGTTAATACCCTGTTAGCATTCCAGATTTATTTGCTTAATTCATTTTGTGCGTAAATGTACAATGTGTAGAAATATACATAACAAATCAACTATAGTTTGAGTCAGTCAAACATCGGAATCGATTTTAAGAGAAGTAGGAAGATTTAGGCCTCGGATGCCCTTTAATACTTAACTGTAAGTAATATGCACAGCACATGCGGCAGTAGCCTATTATCACTAGCAAAAGTCATTATCTACATACATAAATTGTAATTACTTAAAAGACATACTGCAACAATATGCCAATTATTGTATTTTTAACATACGTTTTTGGCACATAATAATATCACTAAACATAGTGCGTCTTGTTTCAGGCAAGCAATTGACATAAGGTTACAGTAAGGTAGTTTTATCTCAGGAAACGTCTCGGTGTTGATGCCGTGTTTTTCTATTGACACCAAACGTAAACCACGTGCCCACCTTACGTCCTAGTGAATTTGAGTTCTGAGAGTTGTGAGAATTCAGCTGAAGTGAAGATCCCATGTATGCAGAGTCAAGTTTGTAATTTTTACTTCCTGAAAACAAGAAATTTAACAATTTATTATAATTATAAGCAAAACAGCAAATGACAAAGTTCTTAAATGATTGGAACTTGTTTTTGAAAGTGTTAAGTTACAGAAGGAAACATTTTTTTGTTTGCTGGTCAATAAGGGGGCATTTTATTCTATTCAACAAGCTGATATTAAAAAGAAGTTGACAGTAATAATTGAATTAATTCTTGCATATTTTTAAATGGTTTTAACACTTCTACATTCAACAATGAAACATAAAAAGGAAGTAAGTGCAAGAAATGTAATATGAAAAGCCATTTTTCATGATGCTTCTTTATTTGTTCTCTTATCGGCCAGTTGCCTTGTTATTATATTATATTTCTTCCATTCTTCTTCCAAGTCTGGTCAGCTTTCTGTTTTCTCTCTCAGTTTTTCCTCTTCACCTTGTAGTACTGTATATCTTATCCAAGTATTGCATCTTGGGGCTACCCCTTCTCCTTGACCTGTGGTCTTGCCTCTCGTGCTTGCTTCGATATCTGTTCCGCTCCCATCCTGAATATGCCCATAGAAATTTAATTGCTTACTTATAATTATTCTATTTAAAGGCGTTTGCTCCACTTATTCTTGTATTTCTAACCATATGCCTTCTCGTTTTGTTTACCGCTTTTTGTGAGAACCTACCTCATTGAGGCTTCTGTTATTGCACAGCTTTTCGATACATATGTCAGAATAACAATGTATATTGCATTGTAGATTTGGAGTTTCATTTTGTTCTGGACTTCTCTTTTCCCTATTACAATGTTGTTACTTTGTTAGTAGGCATTTGTTGCTTTCCATATTTGGTTATTTATTTCAGTTTCAACTGCTTCCTTTATTGTTATAATGGTACAGGATAATTATATATTCCTCTACTACCTTTAAAAACGCCTCGTTACAAAGGATTCTAAGGTCTTCTGGGTGTTCTCTTGCTGAAATCTTCATAATTTTACTTTTTGTGATGCTAACCTTCATTCCTTTCATTTCTGTTTTTATGTCCATATATTTACGGTCCCCTGTATATCATTAGCATATGTATGGGAGTTAAGTTCCAATATTTCATGCTGGTCTTTTCTCGTTTCTTACTGGCATTGGTTAATAACATTATGCATCAATATGTTATAGAATAGGGAGCTCAGGCTGTTACCTTGTTTCATTTCTAATTTTATATCTCCACCAATTGTTATTTTTTCATGCACTTTTCTATGTAGGTATTCAATAGTTCTTCCAAGTTTCAGTGGAACTAAGTTCCTCTAAGGCTCTTCACAGATATTGTTTGGAAACTGTATCAATTGTGGCCTTCAGATCTATTAAAGCTAGGTGTAGTTTTCCTTGACGATCTATGGATTTCTCTACGTTGTTTCTCACTGTGACTAACTTTTTTGGGTTTGTTAATTTTCTTCTTCTTCGAGTTTTGTTCAACTCCTGTCTTTAATCTTTTTTCTATAATTCTTAGAGTATATCCTTTATACTACCAAGAATATACATATGGCTTTGTTGTTGTTACACAGGGTGCGCAGAAAAAACAGCCCCACCCAAAACAGCCCCGTCAAAACAGCCCCGTTAGAATAGACCGGACTAAATAGCTCCATGACAAAATAGCTTCATACCAAAATAGCTTTGTGCTGTTCAACTTAATTGCAGATTAGAAATGGTAGTACAAGATTATCATAATTTAAATGTTATTGATTATCTCCGTAGTGTCTCATATAATTTAGAAATTTAGAATGGTAAAATTAAAAATGTAATTTTTTGTAGTAATATTACTCTTAATATACTGATCTTTTAATGTCGTTATTTCAAAACCAAATGTAGTTTTCTATGGGTGTTTTATATGATTGCATCTGTAAACAACATGTATTACAATAATAAAAAAGTAAATAGTGCTCATTTCTTTTATATAATTTTTGTAAAAGCTGAAAATCTACTTCATTCATTTTCCAGTTCTGGAAAGTGGAAAATTTTAAACAATGGTATCTAATATTAAGAATTTATCATAAAAATCCTCAAGCTGCGTCTCCCAAGTCACCAGCCGCTATTAGTTATATACAATGTGTATATAAATAAACAAAGTAACTTTGGTCATGTCTTGTGTTTACAAATATTATGGTGATTTTCGCTACGGATGTTTTGAACTGGGCTGTTTTGTGTGTGAGCCTTTTTGTCGGGGCTATTATGACAGGGCTGTCTTGACGGAGCTATTTTGACGTGTCACAGTTACACAGTGTTGTGTTCCTGTTCTTGTGTATTGGTGATTATGATGTTGGTTTTCCATTATTCAGGTAATTTTTCATTTTTCTAGCCCATGATGCATCGGCCGGGAATCGAACGCGGGCCACCTGCGTGGCAGGCGAGCATTCTACCACTGATCCAACGATGCTTTGTTGAATAAAGTCCGAGCTAGGAGGATTTAATTAAAATGTTACTTTTTCGTACTTTTTTCAAACTAAAAACCGGCCTACGATCTAAGTCTAAATATTAGCAAACTTTTAAGCCATCATACAACTTAATCGGTCCAGTATCTTCGAAGCAGATAGCAAACAAACATACAAACAAAGAGACCACCAATTTTATGTTATAGATTAGGTACACAAACAATTCTGTAACTATAGAACTACGAACAGTTCCACAACTAATTAATTACACTCTTCTGTAATGGATAACATTTTAACATACATATAGCACTCAATCTCCAAAAGAAGGGAGTAAATTATTTAATAGTAAAAATTGCAGAATATCTTCAAAATCAATAATATATCCAATTAAATGTTGAGTTAGCTAGCCACCCTCCATTTATAATCAATGAAGCTAATTGGGAACCACTTAATTTTGTATATGTTGATCACGTATCAACAGAACCAACAGTAAGCTTCAATAACAGCTGCATACCTCTGGGCTTCCGGGGCGGTCGTCGTTGAGATCGAGCTGCAGCCCTAGCAAGTTGTTTAGCCGCTGGTGGGAACTCCAAACCATTTGACTTGTCTTGAGCTACCAATTTCCTTTCTTCAATAAATGCATTTAACCACCTTTGCTTGTCAGACGATGATCGAAGGCAGAATAATAACCATTTGTCTCGAACACAACTATATACCCTTAACGCGTGCCTTACACTTACTCCCGTTTGTATATCTAAAACATGTAATAGTTATTTCAAATTTAACACAAAATTTATTAAAGATACCTTTTCCATCAGGTACATCTATAACTTCACTAGTATCCATATCAATACGTCCCTTGTAGACATAAGTATTTCTTTTCAGAATATCCTAAAACAGTTGTAAGTGAACTTCTACATGAGGTGTACTTTGTTTGAAGTGGATTTTACCTTTTTACAATATATAAGTTGATGATCGAACAGGAACAACATTATATTACTTGTCCACATGCCGCTAGTAACTCTCACTGCTTCACCGTGATGAATTAGTTGGGAGCTAGTTTCAATAAGATCTTCTCCCTGTAATTAATGTGTGGCTTAATAACATACAACAAGCTTTGCAAATTACTTACCTCCCAACTCTCAACTCTTTGTTGCCATGCGGCCAACTTCTCCAGGCTCTCCATTCTCCTTTTGCGCTCATTAATTAGCACGGCAACACCTTTCATTGCTTGCAATGCTTTCTTGATATACTCATAGTCTGGATGGTCAGGTTTTGTATATTTGAGTAACTCAGCTAACTGTAGCGGATACTTGCATATCCTCTGAACAGGCGTTAACAAGTAACCATCCAGGGGAATTTCAATGAGACCTCGCATTAGTCGACAAGCCTCAAAGAATTTGCTATAATTATTAAATTGATAAAGTTCTTGTAACATTGCTGTCGCCACCGGATGGCTGTTGCAGAAATCGGAATACATTTCAAAACTTTCTCTACGTTTTATAAAACAACTGCCGACACAACTTTTATTCGGTGCATCCCAATCAATACACGATTCTAAGTCTTTTAAGAATGCAGACTGAAATTTGAGAATGTCTTCTAGATTAATAAAAATAGTGTCTATTTGTTCCTTAGTAAACATGTCTTTCCTTTTACGGCATTCTGCAATGTAGCCCTCTGCTACATCTTGAAGCACTTTTACAAATTCTCGTTCCGTATGCACTAACTCCCGCACCACACTAGTCCTCACTTGGTCATTTGACAACAACGATATGCTAGTCCTCCTACGCAACTGAGATGGCACAGATTGACCCGAGGCCATAGCCGCTAGGCAGTCTTCCACCGTGTCTTCTTGACTTACTCGTAGGCGCACAAATGCTGCAGGGAACCACCCTTCCTTTCCACCTGCCGAACCCCACCACCAATCACGATTAACAGTTTCCAGAACCTCAATAACATCGCCAGCTCTGAACGCCAATTCTTCAGCTTCGATCGCAACATGATCGAATACTGCTTCAGCTAGGATTATGACATCCTCATCCATCGCGAGCTCTAGAGATTTTTTCCGTTCATTAACTGATGCAACTGAGGATTCAGAATCTGACATCATTTCATCTTCGGATGTGCCAACTCGTCCATCGTGCTCATCTTCACTCAAGATGTTCGCTCCTGCTATCCTCAAACCTGTAAATTTAGAATTTGTGATATTAGAAAAAGTAATTAGTTACACTGGCTGTAGATGTGTTTTGCTTAGATGTATAGGGTGAGAGAAAAATACTAATAAAAATAATTAGACCAGTAAGAATAAGTGACCCAAGAATAAGAACAATAGACTTAACTAAAACCAAAGAGCATATAATGAGAAGAGACTCAGCGCTGGGACGTATTAGTGTATAGCTTAAAATCTCCCGCCCACTAGGCTCCCAGGTCTTATCCCTCTGGCGGGAGGGATCCCAGTTAAACAGCTCAAAGCAAAACCATGAATCTAGAATTCGTTGGTTTAAACTGCAGTGCGGTGTTGCCAAGGTTAACACAACCTTCGAACGATAATAACTTGGGTTACAAAATGCCAATTTTAGAAGTACATAATTCCTAATACGTTTACATCAACCGTTGCTTTGAAGTATAGCAATTATTTGTATTTATCGTGGTTTTTGTTTGTATACCTATTTCTTTGTAATTGCAATCGCAAAACAAACTAAAGCACACTATAATGCGAAATACGCGCGAAATATGCGTTGCCACGTTTGCGATTTGTGGATTTATATTATAAAGTTAAGGGCATTTAAAATCTCTTAAAGGGTTGCTGTAACCTCATGTCGTCAAACGTTTCCACTGAACATCTGGATCCTATTGAGGTCAAGCTGTCTTGCATACAATGCTTTGGGTTGCACGAGCCGCTCGCCTTGTCTCGCCCAAGCGTTTAAATGACAAGAAATGTTTATTTATGACTCTGTAAATGTAAACAGTAATCTAGAATAAGATAATTGTGTGTCATTACATGAAAGTCGTCATTTTTAACGAAAAATCGTGAAGATGGTAACACTTTTTTTAACGCAAAATCCTGAAAAACAACACTTTTTTAAACTAATTATTTGATTGAAATTGTGAATTGTCAATTTGACAGTTGAAAATTCTGAAGTCCTTTTCGACACAATTTTGAGTTACAAGAGATCACTATGCAATAAATAACATGTACAGTCGGCGCCTTAGAAATTGAAACAATACTATGATATATTTTGCTTGTATTTTTAAGTGCAGAAACTGGGCTTTTGTCGTTGTGATGGTTTTTATTGTTATGTCAGATTTTTTATTGTTTGTCAAATATGAAATGACAGCTCACATTAATGAAGTAATCACAGCAAAAAAATAATAACTTAAATATTACAACACATGTTACGTGTCCCGCTTTCTAAGGCGCCGACACGTATGAAAGCAACTATTTTTCACTCATTTTCTTGCGTTAATCGCACTGCAAATTCATGAAAAAAAGTATGACTTCCAAAACTAGTTGCACACATAACTATTTAAATTTTTTTATTTGAATAAGTTTCAACGCTCACACTGACAGTCATAAAACGAAATTTGTCTTCAAATTTTACTGCTAACTTTAATAAACCTACGTCTACTGTTTTTGTAAGTTAAAATGCGAATAATTAATTTTTCGTTGACCGCTTGTTAATTCCTAAAAAAGGATGGATTAATAGATGTCATTAATACACTGTTTTTGATTAATACACTCTTTTTCAATAATTAACTGTTTTTGTGATTTTGACGTTTTGATGATATTTTGCATGAAGGTTAGTTGTGTTAATCAAATTTTTCACCACAAAAAAGATTTTGTGGCCAACGAAAAAAATGTGTAATCAACTCGTTTGTTAATGGGCGATTAATAATCTCAACTATTAAAGGCACTCACATCGCTCGTTCGTGCTTTAAACAGTTTCGATTATTAATCGCCTTCATTAACACACTTGTTGGTTAAATAACTATTCCCACATCAGTTATACAAAAAGTTGGCCAATGGTATGTTTTAATAAAAAAAGTGTTACGAATACAAGAAAAAATTAAGTAGTTCCAAAGAGCATATATATGCTCTTTGGTAGTTCTTTATTTATTAGCTGTAACTCGCTAGAACGGGTAGGTCAGTATCTATAAATAAATACGAGAACCGAGACAAATTGTACTTCTGGCTAAAAGAGGTACTCTGTTCTTTGCTTTTGGGTTACCCATAAATACTTCAAACTTTATAGTTGGTAAAGAAACATGTGATCTTTACAACAAAATGAATTAGGAAATTAGGACAAGTAATTTGATTTTAGTTTAGTTCAGAACAAGCTAGCTGATGGTACAGTACCGTACAGTTTAGTAAGATCTGGATTTAAATCCTGTATTCAACGTATTTACGTATTGAGATTGTGTTTTCAGTATTCTTCGGTTTAATAATTGGTGCGACGCAAGTCATAATAATAAATTTTCAATGGCTCCTTTAACATGTGCCTATTTTGGTTGTTTGCGAAATCGCAAACAAGACTGCGATTTAAGTTTCTTTCGTTTTCCGAAAGATACCTGCAGAGGTGGGAAGTGGTTAACTAATTGTGGAAATCTGAATCTTTATAAACTCTCTTCTGAACAATTACGTGAAAAGCGAATTTGTGCCGTGCATTTTAGTGAACACCATTTTATGAATTCATTAAAAAATAAATTAGTTTTTGATGCAATTCCGTTGCATTACAAAACGAATAAGGTTACCAGTATCCAGGGCTTGACTGAACAATGTGTTCCTGTGTCGCCGGAGAAAATTTTGTTAAAAAAAGAAATTGCTCCGAAAGTGTATACGAACACCACAAACCGAGGGAAATTGCCAATTGAAGAACATCTCTCACCGTCACGCTATTCTGGTTCGGAAGAAGACCGTATTTTATTACAGGTGAGTGCTATTGTACAATAATTAATGATAGACAGTATTTTCAAGGGTAATACCACACAAGGTGAAACTTTTTGAGAATTTTTTTCGTTCATATGCAAAATATTGCGTTTAAATTTCTCGAAACCAAGTGCAGTTGAGCAGTTTTTGTTGAGAGAAATTTGCAATAATTTGCATGCTGACGAAAAAATTTCTCTTAAAAAATGCTGCCTTGGGTGGTATTTGGAAAGATTATTCAACAATATTGGTAGATGACTTTTACCGTGTTCGACAGCACACATTTTTAACGATTTCCACTATTAATTCAATAGTGGAGCTTCCAACATAATTATTATGAGTTTTTAGAACGAATATGATTTGCAAACTTCATTTTGACGTTTTGGTGAAATGTCCGTCAAAGGCTACTCACTAAATTGAAATCATTAACACGAATCGGGCTCGCGTGAAAACACTGCGACATTAGGTGTTTTCAAAGATAGTCAATTTTGATTGGCCGTTTCTGACAAATTGAACAATTTTCATTGGTTCGTTCATTATAGTGTTGAATAATCTATATAAGTGATCTTTGTGTAA